>CAUYON010035983.1:0-13795 GCA_963573935.1 Arctocebus calabarensis
CCTGCCAAACAACAATGATGGCTGCAACCTAGAAATGGCCGGGCGTTGTGGTGGGCGCCTGTAGTCCCAGCTACTTGGGAGGCAGAGGCAGGAGACTCGCTTGAGCCCAGGAATTGGGGGTTGCTGTGAGCTGTGATGCCACAACACTCTACCCAGGGTGACAACTTGAGGCTCTGTCTCAAAAAAAAAAAATTTTCCTACACTAAAGCTCAAGACTAGGAAAATTCTACAGTAAGATATCATTTAATATGCTTCAAAAATGTTTTTATTCATGCATTATCAGCATTGCTCTTATTGACTAAAGTATAGGATCTCATTCTATATCCTTTTTACTTTCTGTCCTGATATATGTTATTGCATGCAACTAATGTATTTTTAAGTGTTTATAAAAAAACTTAAAAGTTAATTATTATAAGTGAATCGTAAGTATTATTGTTCAACACATTGGGGTAAAGGGTCATTATCGTACATGTAAGAGTTGCTTGACAACTTACTATAATATAAAATGTCTTCTCAGTAATTTCAATGTATCTGTCTGGATGTTTCAACATAATAATAATTATATTCATGAAACAAACTTGTATGACATAATACCTTAAAAACACATGTATAACACATTCCTTATAAACACATGTATATGTAAATGTTAAAAAAAAGCCTATTTCTTTGCTTCTTTAATACTGTAGTTGCAAACAGGTTTCATCTAGGTTTTATAACATGTTAATTTTTATTTATTTATTTTGGGGGATTCATTGAGGGTATAAAAGAACCAGGCTACCCTGACTGCATTTGTTAGGTAAAGTCCCTCGTATAATTATGTCCTGTCTCCAAGAGGTGTGCCACACCCCATAGCCTTCACCTCCCTTCCCCCTTCCCTCGCCCTGCACCCCTCTTTCCCATTCTCTCCCATGTACTAGGTCATCAATTGTCCTCATATCATAATTGAGTACATAGGATTCTTGCTTCTCCATTCTTGTGAGGCTTCACTAAGAATTATGTGTTCCACCTCTCTCCAGTTTAATACAAAAGATGTAAAGTCTCCATTTCTTTTAATGGCTGAAGAGTATTCCATGGCATATATATACCACATCTTGTTAATCCATTCCTGGGTTGGTGAGCATGTTTGAGGACATTATTGCAAATGTCCTTATGATAAAATGATTTTTTTCTTCTGGGTAGATGCTCAGTAATACATAGGATTGCAGGATCAAATGGGAGGTCTAGTTTGAGTTCTTTGAGATTTCTCCATACTTCCTTCCAAAAAGTTAGTATTAGTCTGCAGTCCCACCGGCAGTGTAAAACTATTCCATTCTCACCACATTCACCACCCACGCCAGCATCTGCAGCTCTGAGATTTTGTGATGTGGGATGTTCTCACTGGGGTTAGGTGATACCTCAGGGTGGTTTTGATTTGCACTTCTCTGATGATTAGGGATGGTGAGCACTTTTTTATATGCTTGTTAGCCATTCATCTGTCTTCTTCAGAGAATGTTCTATTCATTTCTCTTGCCCAGTGATAATATGGAATTGTTGGCTCTTTTATGTTGATTAATTTGAGTTCTGTATAGATCCTGGTTATCAAGCTTTTGTCTGATTCATAATATGTAAATATCCTTTCCCGTTGTGTAGGTTGTCTATTTGCTTTGGTTGTTGTCTCCTTAACCGTACAAAAGCTTTTCAGTTTAATTAAGTCCCATTTGTTTATTTTTGTTGTTGTTGCAATTGCCATGGAAGTCTTCTTCATAAAGTCTTTCCCCAGGCAGATATCATCAAGTGTTTTCCCCACACTTTCTTTGAGGATTTTTATTATTTGATGCCTTAGACTTAGATTTTTTTATCCACTTGAATCAATTTTTGTCAGTGGAGAAAGGTGTGGGTCCAGTTTCAGTCTTTTGCATATGGATATCTGGTTCTGCCTATGTGATAATTTTTTACGGAGGTATAGCTGGAGACTGTTCTTTTGTTTTGCTAAGACATTATTCTGCATATATGGAGTGGAATTGATGCAGTTATTTGACAAGGAAGACACTCAAGAATATACATGTTAACATTTTACAGTATACTGAGACAAGTCCTTGAGATGACAAAGGGACAGTTATCTTTAGCAGATGCAGGAAAAGAGGCTTCACACGGGTAGGCAGACACAAGGCAACCTCCAGCTTGCTGTGAGCTGAGCGGTTGCTGGACTGAATTGGGAACTCAAAATATGTATCCAGCAAGTTAACTGATCAAATTTGGGCTTAAATCTGGTCTGTAACAAGTCCAGTGCTTTCTTGCAACTAAAGTAATACTGTGATGCTGTTTATGTATTTTAACATGCAGAGCCCATTACCAATTTGTGGGACTCAGAATAAATGACAGAAAAAGCAAAGCAAAAGGCTGCTCGTGGCTCCCCATTTCCACTTTGAGAACACTGGCTTGTCTTGGTGAAGCAATTTAGGGGGCTCCCAATCTATGGAATTTTGAAAAGCAGATGTGTCTAACAGAGCACTCCTGAGTGTATTCAGAATTTTTTTAAGACTTCTTCTGGTCCGCTTTGGTTGTCAAGAGAAAAACAGATGCAATAAAACATGGCTAGTTGAGTACCCAGTAGTAGTTCCTGGCGACTACATGCACATTTAACACAAGACAGGTCTCTTCTGTAGAACTCAGGGCTGAGTCTGGGAGTCTGGAGGTGGCAGGGAAGCGCCCTGGCTTTTATCCCCGCAGGCAGCACACTGCTGTGGTTTATCCACCGAGGCCCCAGGAGACCTGACCTGCCGTGCTGCAGCCTGAGAAGCATCATATAGACAGAGGGATGTTTTTAGTCAATGGAGGAGTTAGGCTTCAGTGCTTTCTGCAAAGGACTTCTCACTGCAGATAGCTTGGCCGGCAACTCTAGTCCTGAAGCTGAAACCAGGGGGCTGTTTAGCAGGTTGTCCTGAATGTACAAAATGCTTTGTTACTCAAGCCACTTTTCTGTGTAGCATTTCAAACTGCTTTTCTTTTCTTGCTTTCTTTTTTCTTTTTTATTAAATCATAGCTGTGTACATTAATGCCAATCATGGGGTACAATGTGCTGGTCTCATATATAATCTGAAATGTTTTCATCAAACTGGTTAACATAGCCTTCATGGTATTTTCTTAGTTATTGTGTTAAGACCTTTATATTCTGCATTTAGCAAGTTTCACCTGTACCCTTCTAAGATGCACCATTTTTTCTTTTTTTAATATGTCATTTGATCAACTCTCAGTGTTCAAGATTTCCTTCCAAAAATATCACTTCGAAACCGCAAAAGAGAATAAATGGTGACCTCTTTGAAAGTCAATGGTTTTGAAAAGAATAATCCTAAACACGTAGTGTGGAAAGATTAAAAATGATCATGGTCTTGTTAAACACCATAAGACTCACAAGAAGACATGAAATACTTTACCATTACTTGGGAGCTCTAGATGGCTGCAGATGTCGTTTTGGGTTCTAGCTTTCCCTGAAGAGATGAGTTTTGCAACAAGGGATGCAGAGACAGGCTGTACCAACAGAGAGGTGAGGTTCCAGCGGCTTTGTCTGAGGCTCCCATCTGCATTTGGAAGTGAGAGGAACAGAATCCTTAGTAAACAGACACTTCAAACACTCAAAGAGAAGCTCTCTGTAATAAGTGTTTAAGTTGGGAACGGTAGGTTTATACTCATTCGCTTGTTTATTTGCTCCTCAGTTGTACACTGTTTAATAAAAATGATTTGACCTAAGAATTTAATCCCAATACAGTTACATCCCCAGCCAGAAATGAAGACTGTGCACACACAGTCACCTTCACTTTCCCCCAAACGCCACAAAAATGTCAACAAAGGAATTGAAAAGCATATATGCACAAGGGCCACTAGATAGATGAAAAATAAAGATTATAGAAATTCAAAAGCAGAGAAGTACATTTCAAATAATACTGCAGGCCCCAAGGAAAGCAAAACTTAAGACCACAGTGGGGAAGCAGGAAAGCAGTGTGGTTTGTACCCCAGAACCCAGACAGGCCCAGGAACACCCCAGACCAGCTGTTAGGCCAGAAGCTGGTCAGATGGAGTGTGTGGGTGGTGGGTGGTGGGTGCTATTTTGGACTGGCCGGGGTCAGCCTGGCCTGTGTAGTTATGACATAGGGCTGATAGTGACCTCACAGTTGGGTTGTTTTTTTTTTGTGGGGGGTGGGCTGGTCAATGTCCCAGGAACTTTCGACATGGACAAACAGATGTAGATAAAGAGACTTGTGCTGTTTAGAGAACAGCCTGATTAGGACCTTAGTGGGGGCTCCCAAGGAAGAACATATGACTTGTCAAAGGGCTCTCCACAAACCCACCAATCAGAAAGACACAGAGAAACCACAAGTGCAGATATTGTCAAGGCCTAAATCAAGGGTGGCTGGACGCCTGCACAGGTGAGGGAACAGTGCTCCTAAGGGAACCACCCTCGTTAACACAGTGAAAATCACACCCACCAGTGCCATGAAGGTTTACAAACACCATGACAACCTTGGGGATTGTCTTACAATGGAAAAAAAAGGGAGGTTTCCTTACTCCAGGAGTTCATACCTTTCCAAGAAAAACCATAAATATTTCACTCCTCACTTAACATAAAATTAGGGAGTTAGCAGAAAAGGAGACATCTTGTTAAACTTCGTGTATCCCAGGGCTGACCCATTCCTTCCATGGAATGCTCTATGCTTTAATCTTTAATGAAACTTTGGTGCTCTACCCACTTGCACCGGCCTGCTCTGCTCACTCATCCTGTCCATTCCGTACCAGTAACCGTTCTTGGGTACTGGGGACCAAGACCTGGGAACAAGGGGACCTGCCACCTGGTTCCTCCACGCCTAACTCAGCTAGCTACTGAGTTAAGGCTGAATATGAGGCTGGAAATAGGGGGATGTGATGAAATTCTCATTGTGAAGGGGTCTGTCCCTGAGCACACACAGACCCAGACAATACAGGTGCCTGTTCCTGCCTCATTCCAGCAGGAAACTTAAAGTAAGGCTCTGAACTGGGAGGCGTCAGATACTCAGAAGCACGGCTACTTAACATGAAACAATGCGGTGCTGCTGACACTCTTCAGAGGTTCCACCCTCTGGCTGCCCAGAATCCTCCTCCCTCCTAGGTAGGGCAAGAGAAGAGTCACTTGTAAAAGACATGATAAGGTCAACAGAAAATATCTGAAAATACTTAAAATCAGGTCTATCAGTAAAACAACTCATCCAAGACATCCTACAGTGAAATCCATCAGTCAATAAATCCCACCCATGTAGTGAACTTCAGCTCAATGTTCCCATTTTTAAGCAGTGAATCTCAGTCCAGGGCAGTTCTCGGATGGCCCCTGTGCCTCAGACTAGAGCAGAGGAAAGCAGGAGAGGGGGCTCAGGAGAGTGGGCTCCAGAAGGCAAAGTCAACGGAAGTCTCCGATGGATGCCGCTCAGGAGCTCAGACGAACGCCAGCTCAGTGAGGGGACACTGAGAGTTAGAGGGCCTCAAGGGTTTCTAGACAGACAGAAAAATGAGACATTTCTTAAGCAAGACGATTATGACCTTACAGGGACCAAAATTATTCAAGAAAGAAATGAAACTATTTACATAATCATAAGAATATATAATAACTGCTGATTTAACAAAAATAATTTTTTTTTTTTTTGAAAAGGGGTTATAAATCAGGCCATGATCAACATAGAGACTTAGGAAAGTTACGTCTTTATCTTTCAGAGTGGTAAGTCTATACAAGTGATGGATGAAACTGAACGAAGGTGAAATAAACTCAAGAATGCTCTTCAGAGACAGGGAGGTAAATGTAAAAAGTAGTTAATGACTAAAGATATTAAAATCGATGAAGCGTTTGCCCTGAGGAGATGGCGAGCGAAGTGCAGAAACGGGGAGAGTGCAGGGAGAAGGGGAGAGTTTTACAATTAAGTCTCCTTGAAATATTCAACTATTCAAATGAACTACATTCATCTATAACATTGAAAAATGAAAATTAAATAAGAAAAAGGAGAGAAAACAATTATGGTAACGCAAGTAAAAGAAAAACACACAAATACTCACCAAGTAAAGAGGACGGAGAAAATGTACTGTGTTTAAGAAAATGACTTAAAAAAACTTACTCAATTTGTGTGTCTGACCCTGCCAGGGAAATACGCAGTGGAACGGTGCTGTCAGGCAGCCAGAATGGCCGGCAATGTTTCTAACGCAGTGCTATATTTTTCAGAACTTTTATTAGAGAAAATAGTGGCAAACAATTTTCTCAGAATTTAATTTGATAGGGCTTCAGGGGGTGCAGAGCGCAATGATACTTGTATCCAGGCTACAGGAAGCAGATTATAATGAGAAAATATGTTACAGAAGTGTTTCCTTAATTTATCATCTGGAAAACCACGAGGCTATAAAATTATATTTAGCTTAGGCCTGTGCCAGCCATGTAAGTTGTGGCTTTGAAGAAGAAATAGTAAGATTTAGGCACAGAATCTGTTACATAAGCACAGTATTTGTCTCCTAATTTCCTAATGTGTTATAAGAGACAATTTGGTACGTTTACGTAGGCACATATGGCAGTGCATTCGGACCACAGTGTAATTCATTGTTTCCCATCCATTTTCATGTCTTGGTACCAGGGCTGGCTATACGATTGGCAGGGCCCAGAACAATACGCCACATGGGTGTTCATGTTCAAAAAGTATGAAGAATTCAGTGCAGCAATAACACAGCATTGAGTCCAGGTGGGGTCCCCTGGACATGAGATTGCACAGGTGACAGGCCCAGGAACAAGGCTCCCTGTGGTTTGAATTAGCACTGCTGGTGGTCATTAGCCTGCTAGTGAAAACTAAAAAACCTTTGCAGGAGACCACGGAGGGTGCTCCTAGCCGAAAGTGACCAGTTGATCTCCCATTGCTCCAGGCTGCACCTGAGGCCAGTGATCAACGTCTGAAAGCACAGAAAATGTCTGGGCGCCCTGGGCAGCCATTTGCTTTTCCCGGCATGGATTTTCTCCCTGAGCCATTCCATTTGCAGGCGTTCGTGTGCACGGTGCAAGGAGATGTCACTGATGTTCAGTGCGCCATCTATTACTCTGGAGATGTCACTGACGTGCAGTGTGCGATCTATTACTCTGGAGATGTCACTGATGTTCAGTGTGCCATCTATTACTCTGGAGATGTCATTGATGCGCAGTGTGCCATCTATTACTCTGGAGATGTCATTGATGCGCAGTGTGCCATCTATTACTCTGGAGATGTCACTGACGTTCAGTGTGCCATCTATTACTCTGGAGATGTCACTGACGTTCAGTGTGCCATCTATTACTCTGGAGATGTCATTGATGCGCAGTGCGCCATCTATTACTCTCAAGTTTTCATGAATGTTGGAGACTGACACATTTCCAATACAAAGTGAAACTTCTTACAAAGCTCATTCCACCACTCCGGGTTTATGTCCTAGCTCTTTAGCTTGTCATTGGAGCCCCTTCATATTCTCAAACATTGGATTTCCAACATTATTTCCTATCATTCATCTTTACATATTATATGCCAAAATTCAAGCTGTCCTGTTACAGACTCTGATTTACATCCTCCGCCTTTTCGCTTTGCTTTCCTAGTTCTTCTGACGCCCCACATACATCTGAAATAGCTCCATCCACACCCACCCACTGTCAGGGAAGCTTTTCCATGCCCTCCGCTCCTGAGTCTACCTGCACCTTTGGCGATGATTGTCACGGTCACCATGCATTCTTGCTGTGTAAAGACATGTTGTTTCCCCTTTAAACTCTAAATTCTTCAAAGACTGTGACCAAGTCATCTACATCATTGAATGTGACATGGTGCCCAACATGGCATTTGAAACATACAGGAGCTCAATAATTAAGGGAAAAACAGAATGAATCCACAATTTTTTGAGAAAGAATCCCAAAGCCTATGGCCCTGTCTTCCTGGTTTCTTTTTACATTTTTCCTTTCCTTCCTTCCTTCCTTCCTTCCTTCCTTCCTTCCTTCCTTCCTTCCTTCCTTCCTTCCTTCCTTCCAGCATAGAACAAAGTTTATGGAGGAAGTTGATTCACAGAATAAGAGGCTTACAGAACAAGATATGTTTGCCATAGACAGCAAACCGGCTTCCATTGCCAGAGCAAGTTGGCAAAGAGGCAAAGAGGCTTCTTCTTAGTTTTCTGAACGCTTACACAATATGCATCGTGGGTACAACTAAAGAATAAGTTATAAGCTAAATAGTTACGCCTCCTCCTCAGCTAACTACTACCCTCCCCCCAACAGATAGAATAAATAAGCTTTCAAAACTCATCTGTCTCCATCAATTACTTGATTAGCTTTGTTCTAAGATTACCTTTCGTAGATATGGAAACAGTACTTCAACAAATAAAATAATCTTTAAGATATATTTATCTTATTAAAAAATCATATTCCATTTTTCTCTAGAATGCTCTATTAAGCATATGGAATTGTGCATTTAGAAGTTAAATAGAGGTGAACCCTACATGGTAATTGAATATACCCAAATCTTTGATGTTTTTGTGCTGCATGACTAACAGACTTGCATTAGTTTTGAAACAGCTGAAGTAAGTGGTTCATTAATTTTTCACCTTCTACTAATGGAAATTTGACAAACAGTTCACTTCTGACAGCAGATACTAAAAGCAGGACTTTATAGGACATTAAGATTAAATTATAGACAGTTTTTTTGTGTGTTAACCCCAACTACTGAAGGAGAGCTGAGAGAAGAATTTCATTGTCTTACATTATTAAGAGGCTTTGAATAAAACCAAACACTGTACATTTTTATCCAGTGATATTTTAAAGCACATTATTGGGTGGATTGTGTGCCTTGATATAAACAGTCCCATACAGAAAAGACTATGACTTTACGTCGCAGCATTCTAACTTTGAGACGGCTACATTTATATCCTGACTCTTACACTGTCTATACTAAATAAAGTCTATTAGACACTATTTTTTTAGCACATAGCTAATTCTCTCTTCATTTTTATTCCCCCTTTGTAATAGATAAAGACTCAAATACAAGTCCCAGGCGTACCCTATGGTACCAGAGTCTTAAGTCTGCGTCTATCACTGACTCACTGCGTGAAATATTACAAATAATTTCACTGTGATAACATTGTCATCCCATCTACTATTTCTGAACTACCAACGTGACATTGAAAGCTCACCGTTATGCTGAGTTACTGGAATAAAAGCGTATATTAGCTCAGCAACATAGAGCCTGATTCACAGTGGATAACATTTAGAAGAAATGAGGTTAAAAGCATGTACAATGTTTTCTAATTGGACATACTTAATTTTACTTTATGCCTTTTCAAACTGTTGCTCACTTCAGACACATCTTATTATGTATGTCAATAAAATATGGATGCTCTATTAGTTGCCAGCACTTTTTAATTTATTTACGTATTTTGTGATAAGACAGAATACTTTTAAACCCAATTGAAAAGTCATTGTATACCAGTGCCAATTACCCAAAACAGTATTGGGGGAGGCAAACCTTGATGATGTAGAATTCTCAGATACCAGAAGCATCAGGATTAAGGCACTAAGAAATTTGACACGGTAAAGGGTGTGAAGGTGAGACTGAAGAAGGGCCTTGTGTGCATCAGTGATGATGGTGTGGCAGCTGAGGGGGCCGGCCCGGCTCAGCAATCCAGGGGCTTCTATACCAAACTCCTCCACCTGGCTCTGCTGTAAACATGAGATCTTTCTGCTTAGCATGAGCACAGGTCATGGATCCTTTCTATTTAATGTGTGATCCTTGGACAAGCAGTAGCTGCATGATCTGGGGACTTGTTAGAAATGAAGACTCTGAGGCCTGGGACCTCCCTCATCAGCCTGTGGGGTCCAGCCTGATCCCCAGGCGACCCGTGCGTACAGCAGGCAAGACCTGGCCTCAGTCCTTACCCAACCATCTCTCTCCCCAGCTCATGGGGATTGGCTCCAGGAGCCTCAGAAAATACCCAAATCTGCACACACTTAACTTCCTCATATAAAATGGACTAGTACATGAGTTATTACAAGGGTTTTGAGATAGACAAAAGTCAAGAAACATAAAATCTGCATGGATGGAAACAAATGAAACCCTCTCAGCAACAAAGTTAAGCCCAGCAAGTTGAAACTGGCAGGGGAGAATCAGAAAGAACATCGTGGACAGTGTTTCTTGGAAGTGAAATATTGGACCATAACACAGTCTATCTCAAAACTTTCCTAGTGACCCCTGTATTTGCAAGTCACCTACATACATCCTCTCGTATACTTTCATACCTGATATAAGCTTGACACATCAGTTAGTTTGCATGGATTTGATGTAGCACTTGTCACATGGCACATTCAAGTTTTGCTTTAAGGAACTTTGTGGAATTTTTTCTGAATGCTTTTGATCCCCAGTTAGTTGAATCCATGGATGTGGAACTCACAGATACGGAGAGCTGACTGTATATTTTTCCAGCACAATTTACATAATTTTGACAGCAGTAGAAATATAAAAAGTGAGATAAAAGAATAAAAAATGCCGTTTATCTTCCCCAAAGTTAAAGATGACAAACCCTTATAAGAATCAGTAAACCCCAAATCAACTGTTCTCTCAGAGAGTTGCCTTCAAAATAGGCAACACTTCTGCTCATAAGCTATTTCTAAATAAACAAAATGCACCAAAAGCATTCTGTCTTTTTTGTTGTTGTTCCTCAAAAATGAATTTGTGATCTAAAGATAAAGATTATATGTTTAATGCTTTATGTCAGCCCTGAATAAATATTACAATAGCAACTGATTTATTTCTTGGTTTCCAAGTATCATAATTACTTACCATAAAAGACTGACAAACTAAAAGTGTAAATACTGCCCAGAGAACCAAACAATCAGAGTGCTGAAAAAGCAGATATTTTACAATACATTTTGTGCTCTACTTTTATGAAAAAGACCCAAACATCAAATGAGGAAGTTGATGGCAGTGACATTATCCCAGAATATTTGACTTGACATTCTGCAGAGGACTGCCACTTTGACAGAAACCAGACTGTTAAATAACCGTCACAAGTGTTTTTTCAATTTTATTCTAGTCCACTAAATTTACAGCCATTTTTCCAAAATGACCAGTGCACTAAATTGGCCAGCCATTTTGCTGTCCTTGTGAACGCGGCAGACCCTTTCTTACTGAAATATCGTGTAGCCCATCGGTTATGAACATCGGCATCTTCCACAAAGCTTGTCAGGCAGCAGGGTGCTGTCCAGGTGCTGTTCAAAATAGAAATTTAGCACTTAAAAACGCTCTGTGATGTGTGTGCTTCTCAGAGTAAGAAGTCGGGGCTCAGTCCATATTTTTTGATGAATGAATATACCAAAGATTGAATGAATAGCTTTGTTCCATCTAGACAGAACCTAAAACTTGTGACTTATGACATAAAAACTGAAATCACAAAATCATAAAAATGAAGACACAGTTGGTCACGTCTTCCAATTTCACTGGTCTGCTCCCAGCAGAAGCCTCCTGCCTGCTCCCTGGTGGGCATCAGGGCACTGCGGTCCTGTGAGTTAGGGCTCACAGACACGGTGTAAAAACAGTAATACCCACGTCTACATTTATGGGTACCAGAAAGTCACATACTCATTTGTAAAGAAAAGCAACTGTGTGTTCGGATATTAACACTATACACAGATTATGCAGAGTATAATTTTATTTGAATAAAAGTAGAATACAGGAGGAAAAGTCATTGTGAAAAGTAACTCAGGCTCTCCCTTTCCAATAATCCATTTATAGATATTGATCATGAGTATGACAAAGGCTTAAAAAGAGTTAGAAGCTTTCCATGGGATTAAAAATATGGTTTTAATTGGTTTATACATATAGACTGAAGATTCATATTAGCAAAGTGAAATTGTTTGAGGCAAAGGACTACCACACATAAGCCATCATTATTCTCTCCCAGCAATCACATATGCTTAAGTATGGGTAAAATTATGGCTATGCTACATAGGAGCCTGTTCTACACTATACAAATATTCAAGGAACTGGTAATTTTTATTATTTTATTTAAAAGGTTATTTATTTATTTATTGTTCAAGACAGGGTCTTGCTCTGCTGGCCCTCTGGAATATGGCAGAGTCGTGACAGCTCACACCAGCCTCAAACTCCTGGACTCACATAACTCTCATGCTTCCACCTCCCAAGTTGCTGGACTATAGACAGGCCCCACTATGCCTGGATGATATTTTTTCTATTTTTATTAGAGGTAAATAATTGTTATCTCTAAGTAATTAGAGATAAATAAATAAATAAATTATTTAGGCTAGTTTTAAACTCCCAACTTCCAGTGGTCAACCTCCCAGCATGAAAAAATTTTGATTATTGTATAGTTAAACATAGTATTATGCTCAATTTTGGCCGTTATTCAGAATATAAAAACAGCATTTACTTTATATGTTAGCTGAAATCTGATGCATCCCTATATCTAAATCAATTATTATTTACAGAATTAAGAGAATGTCTATTTTCAAACATACCTTATATGGGTTCCATTACTTCAGCACACATTGACATGGTTAATTCAAAGCAAAGCTGTACCCTGTTTTCAGGTAGAGGACGCCCATCACCAACAACACGTTCTCTAAAGATACTGTGTAGTTTGATCCTTTCTACTCATCCAATAGGACTTTCTTTTGTGTGGGGCTTTATCTCCCTGAGCTTATAGTGAAACATTTGTCATTTTGAGTGAAATTCAGATTTATAATAGCAATGGTGATATTCAGATTTGACAAATGCTTTCTTACTTCTTTTTCAGAGGAGTAATTGGATTTTTGAGAACCAATTTCCTATTCCATGTACCTCTGCAAGTCTACACTCTTTTGTAGTCATCATTTGTCTACTCCAAGACTATTCCATTCCCTAAAGCACTGCAAAAACATGAACATTTGGAAATGAACAATAACTATATCACAAGAAAAACAAACTCAAAGCCAGATAAAATATCGAGTTTGGTTTTTACTTCAAGCAAGGTAGTCTAGGTTCATAGCAGGAATAATTGTCCATCTGCACGTCACACGCAATGTAAGCAGAGCCATCCTCTTCCGAGGCATTCCCCTGAGAAGCTTCCCATCTAAACTTGGAGGGTGTAAACGTTGGAATGATTTGCAAAATTTCTAGTTTTAGAAAAAGTATAGTTTGCATTTCTTAAAAGGCGGCAAATAAACTGTGTGGAAGTGTTTTGTTCCTGTTTTTCTTATAAAAGTATGCAGTCATTAATTTATAATAAAATTCTTCATACCAGTTTGTAATGAGAACACTTTAGGTTATTATGAGACTGAGTAAATGAGCAGGCAGAAGACCAGTACTTTATTTCTGGATTTACTTATTTTTTTAGGTAATAAAAGTAGAAAATAATTAACACTTGCTTCTCTGAGATAGAAGTTGCTAGAATAAATGAGCTGTCACCTATGAAATGTTTCTCAGCATTTCGCGGTTTCTCGTAGACTTTCTGTTGAACACATTGGCACAAGAAATGGACAGTGGCCTAGAATTCAGAGGTCTATACTTGGCCATTTCCCTTAAAAAGTGACTTTGGGGGGCGGCTCCTGTGGCTCAGCGAGCAGGGCGCCGGCCCCATATACCGAATGTGGCGGGTTCAAGCCCGGCCTCGGCCGAACTGCAAAACAAAAAAATAGCCGGGCGCTGTGGCAGGCGCCTGTAGTCCCAGCTACTAGGGAGGCTGAGGCAAGAGAATCGCTTAAGCCCAAGAGCTGGAGGTTGCTGTGAGCAGGGTGACGCCACGGCACTCTACCCAGGGCGAT
>CAUYON010035986.1:0-18155 GCA_963573935.1 Arctocebus calabarensis
CAGGCGTTGTGGCAGGAGCCTATAGTCCCAGCTACCTGGGAGGCAGAGGCAAGAGACTCGCTTGAGCCCAGGAATTGGAGGTTGCTGTGAGCTGTGATGACACAGCACTCTATCCAGGGTGACAGCTTGAGGCTCTGTCTCAAAAAAAAAAAAAAATAGATAAATAAAAGAAAATCTCAAGGGAAGGTAAAAATATTTACTATTCGCTAAGTTGAAGTGGATCGTCACAAAGGTTTTCATCTTTGCTTCACAGCCGAGTAGGCTGAGAGGCAGGAGGCGGAGCAGGTCTGGCTGGCACGGGGCGGCAGAGGCAGAAGAGGTGGAGAAGGGTAAGGTGCACTCAGCGTAACTTTACAGAAATACATATTGCAATTTCTGTCTGAGTTTTGCTTTTCTGTTTCTCCTAAAATGTGTCTATACGGTATCAATCCTTCTACAATTTGCTTTCATTTCAGAGCATAGAAGGGTGCATGTCATGATGAAGTCAAAAGCGGTCTTGAAAAATCGAAACCCTTCGGTCAGATTGCCTGCTGTCACTTTGTTTCCTGGCACTGCCTCTTCCCTGTCTTCTTCCCATCTCTGGTACTGGTTTGGGAACACTCGTCTCCATCAAGTCACCTTCTGTTCACTCCTCTAGTGTCTATTAGCTCTTGAATTTCTCCAGGATCCAGATCTTGAAACCCTTCTCCCACCCCGACCTTTTATCCCATACCCACAACCTTTTTCATAATTTCACTAATTACTTCTGCTGTAAATCCTACAAAGTCATGCACAACATCTAGACACACCTTTCTCCAGCAGGAATTAATTGTTTCAGGCTTGATGGCTTTCACAGCTTTTTCTATAAAACAACGGCATTTTCAGTGATGTAATCTTTCCAAACGTTCAGGATGTGTTCCCTATTGGGGTTCTCTTCCACAATGTTGACGACCTATTCCATAGAGTACCACGTGTAATGAGCTTTAACAGGTGCATGTGACTCCCAATCTACATGGAGACGCTGCTTAGAGATGTGTTTGTTGGCAAGTAAAACACTTTTACGCTTCAGTGTTGAACTCACAGGGTTCTGGGTGGTTAGGCAGCATTGTCAGATGTCAAAGTAACTTTAAAAGGCAGTTCCTTCCTGGCAAGGTAAGGCCTTCAGGGAAAAAGCTTCAGTGGAACCAACCCAGAAAAGGGGCTCTCATTCCCAGACTTTAATCTTAATGTTCAACCAGAAGACTGACAGCTGGGGTGAATCTTTTCTCTTCAAGGCGCACGAGTTGATGCTTTATAGATAAGGGCAGTCCTAATCATAAACCAACGGCACTTGCGAAAAACAGTAGAATTAGTAAATCCCTTCAAAGCTTAAATCCTGGTGCATGCTTTTTGTCCTTAGTAATAAATGTCCTTATGGCATTTTCTCCATAGAATAGGGCCCTTTCATGTGCATTAAAAAGCTGTTAAAGCAGATACTCTTTCTGATCCATGATTTTTTATTAATGGCAATCTAAGAACTTGTCTCCCGCCTTTTCTATTATCTTGACGTTTTTTAAAGCCAAAATTCTTTCTAAAATTATCAAACCTTCCTTTGCTGGCATTAATTTCTTCAATTTTAGATCCTTCACCTTCTTTTTGCTCTATATAGTCAATAAAGCCTGTAAGTATGCCTTTCTTATGACAATCCTCCCCCCCCAACAAAACTTGCATTTCTTGTATTAAAAACTTGATAAAAAGTTATTTCCCCAAATGCGTAAAGTTTCTGTGCTTTCTGATGTATCTGCGGTGACAGCTTCGTTTATTTCCCTTTGGTTTCTTTCTTTCTTTCTTTTTTAATAATAGTCCTTACAATGGATTCACTTATCCTGAAATGGTGAGCAGCTGCAGGTGCCCAACTCAATCTATGGTACATATCAAGCAGTTCAATTTTTTCTTGTAATGTCATGACTTTGCTCAGTTTCTGGGGAGCTGCAGTTCTAGCATCATTAGTGGCACTTTGTATAGGTCACATGGTGTCATTCAAGGTTTACTGCATTGTACTAAACATGCAACATCCGGGCGAGATTATCTTTTACCGGGATATGCAATTTACTGCAAAGACAAACTGCTCAGACAAAGACAATGGCATCAAATACCCTTTAATGGGGGATATTTGCAACACTTTGGCTCAACATAATAGCAACAGGAGGTTGCTGTGAATTATTGCAATAAATTGCATGCAGTTATGATTTGATACTTCATCTTTAGGTTTGTTTACATTTCCTCGACTGCAAATGGCATTATGTATGGTCCGTAAGTGTTTGTATGTAAAAGTTCTGATAAATTTTAACTTTTTATAACAGATCTATGTATATTTGTGGTAGTAAATGATAAAAGGAAAGTAGTATCTGTAATGCATATATTTAATGAAGTTATTGAATACCTTTTTCTTGATTTTTAATATTTCCAGGCTATGCAGTCCATTGGCAAGTTATTTTCAGATTGTCACAAATCTTCAAAAAATTTCCAGTATTAACCATTACTCTAGAAGAATAAAAGATGCAATCAACAAAATCTAGACTGGGACATTCTACAGATCAAATGGACTATTTGGTTATTTTTTTTTCTCTTTAAATTTCAAAAAGGAAGAAAAAGATGAAAAGTAACATAAGAAATATATTAAATAATTGCAATTTATAGAACTTATTTTGATCCTGATAGAGTATTATAAAATTATACAGCAATAAGAAAACTGTGAATACACTGGATATTTGATGATAACATAAATTATTGGAATTACGGAACTGTGGCTATGTTCTTTAGAAAAACTTTTATCTTTTGGAGAACCTACTGAAATACTTTCAGAAGAAATGACATACTGTTTGGGATTTGTTTTAAATTGATCCATGAATGGGGATGGGAGGAGCAATTTCGATAAAACAAGATTTTGGCTATGAAAAAAAATTTCCAGCATGTTTATTTAAAAAATCCATATATAAGTGCATCTGTGCAGTTCAAAGCTATGTGGATTAATGGTCACCTGTGTTAAAACATAGGTCAGAAAACTTTTTGTGTAAGGCCAGATGAAAAATATTTCAGACACTAAGAGCTATACATTCTGTTTCAGCTGCTCAACTCTGCCGTGGCAGAGTGAATGCAGCCATAGACAATACTTAACAAATAGGCGTGGCTAAATTTCATGAAAGCTTTATTTTTTCCAGGGTTGATGAGACTGCAAAATACACCCTCTTTGTGTTTTTTTTTTTTTTTCTGAGACAGTCTCACTATGTTGCCTTAGGTAGAGGGCCATGACATCACAGCTCACAGCAACCTCCAAATCTTGGGCTTCAGTGATTCTCTTGTCTCAGCTTCTTGAGTAGCTGGGACTACAGGTGCCTGCCACAATGCCCAGCTATTTTTTGGTTGCCGTTGTCATTGTTGTGTAGCAGGCCTGGGCCAGGCTCGAACCTGCCAACTTTGGTGTATGTGGCTGGCGCTCTACTCACTGAGCTATAGGCACTGAGACAAACAATACAGCCTCTTTGGAAAGAAGTTTGGAGAATCCTCAAAGAACTAGAATTAGACCTCTCATTTGAACCTGCAATCCCACTACTGGGCATCTACCCAGAAGAAAAAAAATTCTTTTATCATAAGGGCATTTGCACTAGATTGTTTATCACAGCTCAATTTATAATCTCCAAGATGTGGAAACAACCTAAATGCCAATCAACTGGGAATGAATTAACAAACTGTGGTAGATGTATACCATCCAATATTATTCAGTCATAAAAATAAATGGAGACTTTACATCTTTTATATTACCCTGGATGGACTTGAAACATATTTTTCTTAGTAAAGTATCACAAGAATGGAAAAGCAAGTATCCAATGTCCTCAATACTAATATGAAGACAGCAGATGATCTGACGCATCCCCACACAGAGAACAACTCAGTTCAATTCAAGTTGGGGGAGGGGAAACAAGGGACTTGGGAGTGGAGGGCAGGGAGGGAAATCGGTGAGCTCCCACGTAACGGGAACGATGTAGGGGTACATGACATACCTACCTCTTTTGTGTGAGACACACTACAAGAGGGACTCTACCTAACAAATGTGACCATTGTAACCTAGTTGTTTGTACCCTCACATTAACCTGAAATTTAAAAAAAATACAATTTATGCTAAATACAAGGTAAACCTGCAATAAATGCACTGACTTCTTGACTCATAATATTATAATAAACTAGTCATCTTAAAAAAAATCACGCAGTAGTTTGCTGACCCCAAATACGCAGTAATATATGTATATTAATACATGGTTGTGATGTCTATAACATCTAAAAGTATGACAATGTCTCCATAAGAGTGAAAATTATAGATGGAAAAACTCAGGGAGTGATGTGAAGATTAAAAATCTTTTTCTGAAGACAGTTGATGGCTGCTCCACTTCAGAAAGTCACCGTGGACAGCCCAGGGCATTTAAGGAGGAGGAGATGGATGGTAACCTGTTGAAAGAGAGGGCAGCTGACTGAATATTAGTGTCCCACCAAAATTCTTATGTTGAAATTCTAACCCCTAATGCAGTAATTTTCAACTGGTGTGCTATGGTACAATAGTGTGCCATGAGAAGATTTTAGTTGCAAAAAAAATTTAAAAACCATTAATTTATTATTTTTGAAAGTAGCTCAAAGCACAGTAAGTACATTCTTTTTTTCACTTTTCTTCTTCTTCTTCTTTTTCTTCTTCTTTTTTTTTGATCCACATAATTTAAGTGTGCTGTGGAAGTTGAACTATAGGTTCAAATGTGCCATGAAATAAAAAAGCTTGAAAAACACTGGCCTAATGTGACAGTATTAGGCAGTGAGGCCTTCGGAGGTGACTCAGTCCTAGGCGGGAACTCTCATGATTGGGGTTAGTGCCCAAACACAAAGTCGTAAGAAAGCTTGCTTTTCCTCTCCGCTCTCTACTGTGTGAGCCTACAAAGAGCCGATTGCTGCTTGCAAATGAGGAATAAGGTGTTCACCAGAAACAAGATCTGCTGGAGTCTTGGTCTTTCCGAGTCTCCAGAACTGCAACAAACATGGGTTTGATGTTTTAGGCACCTTCTCTGCAGTGGTTTGTTCCGGCAGCCCAAGCTGGCTACCGGAGTGTGCCTAGCAACAAATGCGCATGTACCTATTTTGCACTTTTGCTGAGGTTTAGGATGGGATTTATTGGGGTTATTCAAGTATAACCCTCAATTCTGTAGAAGTTTGACATGAAACACTAAAAATGGTATAGCATTCAGTTAACACAGCATGAAGCATTTTTTAATTTGGATAGAGTTAGAAATGTATATAAATAGTATTTAAAAGTATTAAAGGCAATGTTCAAAACTGTACTCAGTAAACCTTGATGCATGCATTCACAAAGTATAATTATAAATATAAAAATAAACAAGGGAACCTTTTTTCTTGGAGAAGAGTTAGCCTGTCAGGTGGACTGACATAAGAACTAAAAGATTCATACTGAGCTATCACCTAACCCTGAAGAGAATGGCTAACACCAGTAATTCCCCAAACAACAGATGCTGGCATGGATGTGGAGAGAAAGGAATAATTATACACTGTTAGTGGGACAGCAGACTAGCGTAGCCTCTACTATGGAAGGCAGGATGGAGATGCCTTAAAGAGCTAAAAGTAGATCTCCCATTTCATCCTGCAATTATACATGGAAAAACTTTCTGAAGTGGAGTAGCTATCAACTATCTTCAGAAGATTTTAATCTTCACATCACTCCCTGAGTTTTTCCATCTATAATTGCAGGATGAAATGGGAGACCTACTTTTAGCTCTTTAAGGAATCTCCATACTGCCTTGCCTAGTAGAGGCTATGCTAAATCCTTTACTAGGTGTTTACCCCAAAGAAAAGAAGGTATTCTACCATAAAGACTCAAATGTTTGTAGAAGCACAATTCACAATTGCAAAGATGTGGAAATAATCCAAGTGCCCCTCACCACAAGAATGGATGAATAAATTGTGGAATATGTGTACTGTGGAATATTATTCTGCTATGAAAAGATGGCAATTATGAATTTTGTGCAAAAACTTAATGGGATTAAGGACCATTCTCCTAAGTGAAGCATTATAAGAATGGCAAAACAAACATCACATGTATCTAGTACTAAATTGGAACTGGTAGATTCACACCTATATGCTACGTGAGAGAAAAATTCAATGACATTCAAGCAGGGGGGAGGGGCAAGGGCTTGTGCAAATTCCCACCCGGTGGGTACATTGCATGGTTGAGGCTCAGTACCTGGTGTGGGACACACGTACAAATCAGACATGAACATTACAAATGCAAACTATGGAATCTGACTGTTCCTCCCATTAATCTGAGGAAACAAAAGAACTAAAAGATTCTTTGGGGAAAGACATTATTATTCTATGACGACATTTGTAGTACCCCACAATTGCACTAATGTACATAGCTATGATTTAATAAAAAAAAGACATTATTATTCTCTTGACTCATGAAGAGTTCATACATCATCTTTTCTCAATTATAAAATGCTGTCGATTGTAAGATGCACAATGGATCTAGGAACAGCTTTTCAGAGAAGAAACTGAAACAAACCTAAAATTTTTACATATTAAATGTTCCCATCAATTGTGCAATATTTCCTGATTTAAGTAATTTATAAAGTGAAAAAGCTGCATCATTAGAATGACAGAAATGTTTTATATCATCATCTCCTCTATCCACCCCACTGACCCCAGCAACACCACCATAGTCAACACACAATGACGGTAAGGGACGAATAGAGCAAGTGAGAAACCAAGAAGCCAAGAATCCATCACTCATTCAGGAAAAATGCAACGTAATTGAACTTCATTGCTTTGTCCTAACTTGTCTGTTCTAAGATGAGAAGAATTTTACATTTCAACTATTTTAAGTGCATATATTTTTTAAGTACTTTAGAGAATATACGTTATTTTAGAAAAAGTTTAGATTCATAGAATTATTTACAACATAGCAGAGTTTCAGTGTGCCCCACACTCAGTTTTTAAATTCAATTGCTTCCTTTTTTGTTGTAGTTGTTGAGTTAGTTGATATGTATATTTTAGGCACAAGTTCTTTATCAAATTTATGTTTTGCATATATTTTCTCTCAGCCTTTGGTGATCTTTTTCTTTTTAAAAACTCTGTCCTGTTCCCCTCCCCGCACCATACTTTTTTGTTGTTGTTGTTATAGGATACAATCTAGGATACCACATTAGATTTAGAAGTTGTGTTTCCTTAGCTCCTTCATTTTTAACAGTTTCTCATGAATGGAGTTAGTCTGCATTATGAGAAATTTTTTTTATGGGTGACTTTCACAGTGTTGTGTATTATTGGTGTGGTATTTTGTACTGTCTCCCAATTAGGATATATCTGATATTTTTTTCATGATTAAACTGTGGCAATTATTTTTAGAAGGAAGCACACTAAGGTAAAATGCCATTCTCAGCACGTATTTCAAGCATACATACTCCCAATATGGCTCATCGCCCTGAGGTTCACTGTATCACTGGACATGAGGGCTAGCAGGTGCCTTCTACAGAGTTGCTCTTCTCTCCCCGCCTCCTCCTCTGTAATATAGTCCTTGAAAGAAAGTCATTATGTATAGTTCACACTAAAGGAGTGGGGAGATATGATTAACCTCTTTAGCATGGAGTATCTGTAAAAGGTATTTGGAATTATTCTCCATAGGAGACTTGCCTCTTCTCTTCTTACTTATTTATGTCAATATGAACCCATCATTTTTTTTTTGAGGCAGAGTCTCAAGCTATCACCTTGGGTAGAGTGCTATGGCATCACGGCTCACAGCAGCCTCCACCTCTTGGGCTTAAGCGATCCTCTTGCCTCAGTCTCCCAAGTATCTGGGACTACAGGTGCCTACCACAATACCTGACTATTTTTTGTTGCAGTTACCATTGTTGTTTAGCTGAGTCAGTTGGGGTTGAACCCGCCAGCCTTGGTGTATGTGGCTGGCGCTATAAAGACTGTGCTATGGGCACTGAGCTGATAAGGACCCATTTTATATATACATACTCCATTCCTAGTCTCAGCCAATTCTCCAAGGAGACTTGGTTCCTTTAACATTTTCCTAATGGTATTAAAAGCCAAGATCTGAGCACTAGGTATGCTCCTAGCTGTTAGAGGGCCACTCCTTCTAGGGCCTATGCTCTCTCAGCAGATAGGACAAGGGGCTACATATAAGGAGTGTTTATACTAATTGATATGCATATTTGCATCTATCTATAAATGTTATGTCAAGCTAAATACGACCTTATATTGATGTATCCAACTCTAATCCATTGTCATATGGATCTTTTTAGACTCCTTTCCTTGCTTATTTAACACTTTCATGTTAAGAGTGGGAAACCTGGTTTCAACCTGTTGCTGTCAATTAGCCTAATTGTTCATACGTGTTTAGTGATTTCAAAATTATTAATCTGTACACTCAGGAGAAATAATTATACCAAATATAGCAGAGTGTTATGTGTACTTTATTTTTCTTTAATCTTAAAGATTTCACAGATTTTTAAAGTTACATGGGTCCTCACCTATGGCAGTGGTCTGCACCACTATATTTTTATCGTTTATAGATTTTAATCTAATTGGAATAAGTTTCCTTCACTTAACAATACATATTTAAGGCTCACTCAGGTCTTTTCATGGCTTGATAACTTATCTTTTTTCATTGCTGAATAATATCCCATTGCCATTGCCCAGTGTATCTAATCATCTACTGAGGAAAAAATTGATTGTGCTCTGTTTTTCATGAATAAAACCCATCTAAATGTTTGTATGCAGATTTTTGGGAAGACATAACTTTTCAGCTCATTTGAGTAAATATCTAGGAGTGTAATTGTTAGATTCATTATCATTACTATTATTAGTTTTTGTAGAGACAGAGTCTCACTTTATCGCCTTCGGTAGACTGTCATGGCATCACACAATTCACAGCAACCTCCAACTCCTGGGCTTAGGCGATTCTCTTGCCTCAATCTCCTGAGTAGCTGGGACTACAGGCACCCACCACAACGCCCAGCTATTTTTCTGTTTTGCAGTTTGTCCAGGGCTGGGTTTGAACCCGCCACCCTTGGCATATGGGGCTGGCACTCTACTCACTGAGCCATAGGCGCTGCCCATAATTGTGGGATTTTATGGCAAGCCTATGTTTACCTTTGCAAAAATACTGCCAAACTATCTTTCAAAGTAGCTGTACTGTGTTGCAGTTCTACTAGCAATGAATGAGAGTTCTTGTGGCTCCATGTCCTTGCAAGCATTTCCTGTTGCTCCATGTCCTTGCAAACATGTGGTTCCGGGGAGAATGGGGTCTAAAGAGCCTTGGCAAGGGAAAACAACTCCAGAAAAGGGGGAAAGAAACAGAGAAATAAGCCGAGCAAGGCAGAATAAAAACAATTTAGCTAGCTTACTTTTAATATAACAGTTAAATTATATTGTTTGGGCAGTTTCTGTTTTTATCTGGGCAGAGGCCAGACCCTGGAGTTTGGTGTTGTGAGTTGTTTTGTTTTGTTTTCAAGACAGTCTTACTATTTCACCCTTGATAGAGTGCTGTGGTATCACAGGTCACAGCAACCTCCAACTCTTGGGCTTAAGTGATTCTCTTGCCTCAGCCTCCCAAGCAGCTGGACCTACAGGTGCCCCCCACAATGCCTGACTATTTTTTTTTTTTTTTTGGTTGCAGTTGTCATTGTTGTTTTAGCAGGACTGGGCTGGGCTCGAGCCCACCAGCCTCAGTGTATGTGGCTGGCACCCTACTCACTGAGCTCTAGGCGCTGAGCCTGTTGTCATTTTCTTTTTTTTTTTTTTTTACAATTCTAAGTGTATAGTGACAGCTCATTGTTATTTTTATTTATAATTCCTTAAGAAGAAATAAGGCAGAGCATCTTTTCATATGCATGTTTTGTATCTGCATATATCCTTTGGTGATAAGTCTATTCAGGTCTTTTGCCTACTTTTATGGGAGTTATTAATTTTCTTCTTAAGTTTTAAGAGTTATTTGTTTCTATTTCATACATATCTTTTATGAAATATATATTTTACCAATATTTTCTTTAAGTTTATGGCTTGACTCTTTTTTTTTGCAGAGATAGAGTCTCACTTTATTGCCCTTGGTAGAGTGCCGTGGCATCACACAGCAACCTCCGACTCCTGGGCTTAGGTGATTCTCTTGCCTCAGCCTCCTGAGTAGCTGGGACTACAGGCGCCCACCACAATGCCCGGCTAGTTTTCTGTTTTGCAGTTCAGCTAAGGCCGGGTTTGAACCCTCCACCTTCGGTATATGAGGCTGGTGCCCTACTCGAAGAACCATAGGTGCCGCCCTGGCTTGACTTTTTGTTCTTTTAAAAGTGTCTTTTGCAGAACTGTTTCTATAATTTTTATACTATTTTTATTATGCTAAATTCTATATAACATAAAATTTCCCATTTTAGCCCATTTTAAGTGCATAATTTAGTGGCATTAATTACATTCTCAAAATTGTGTCAACCGTAGCACTCTGAGTTTCCAAAGTCTTTCATCACTTGAAACAGAAACCCTGTACCCATTAAATAATAACTTCCCTCTCTGCTCTCTCCCTAATCCCTGGTCAATTATAATTACTTTCTGTCTCTATGAATTTGCAGATTTTGAATATTTCATGTAAGTGGAATCACGCAATATTTGTTCTTTCATGTTTGGCTTATTTCATTTAGCATTATGTTTTCAAGATTTATCTATTTTGTTGCATGTGTCAGAAATTAACTCCTTTTTATGGCTGAGTAACATTTTATTTTATCTATGTACCACATTTGGTTTATCCGTTTATCTGTTAAGAGTGAATTATTTCCACCTTTTGTTTATTGTGAATAATACTACTATTGGCTTTGGCATACAAGTCTCTGATTAAGTTCCAGTTTTTGGTTGTTTTGACTAAGCTGGGAGTGCAATTACCAGGCCAAGGGGTAATTCTATATTTAACTTTTTGAGGAGCTACCAAACTGCTTTCCACAGCAGACACACCATCCATTGTACAATTCCACCAGCAACGCACAAGGTTTTCAATTTCTCTAAATCCTTCCCAAACCCTGTTTTTCTTTTTTAAATTATAGCCACCCTAGTAAGTGTGAAATTTTATCTCACTGTGCTTTTGATTTGTGTTTCCCTAAAAACTAATGATTTTGAGCATCTTTTCATGTGCTTTTTGGTCATTTGTATGTTTTTTTTTTTTAATTGAAAATTGTCTATTCTAATCCTTTGCCCATTAATTTTTTTTTTTGTACTGTGTTGTTAAGTTGCAGAAGTTATTTGTATCTTCTGGGTATGTATCCTGTATTAGATATAATTTAAATATTTTCTTCCATTCTGTGGGTTGTCTTTTCACTATTTTAATGATGTTCTTTGATGTTTTCATTTTAGTCAAGTCTAATTTATTACTTCTTTTGTTGTGTGTCTTTATGTCGTATTTAGGAATAAATTGCCAATTCCACAGGGGCATGTACATATCTGCCTCTGTGTTTTCTTCAGAGTATTGTATAGTTTCCAATCCTAAAATTTGATCTGGGTGGCATCCATAGCTCAGTAGGTAGGGCACTGGCCACATACACAGAGGCTGGCAGGTTGGAACCTGGCTGGGGCCAGCTGAGACAATAATGACAAATGCAACCAAAAAAAGCCAGGCGTTGTAGTGGACACCTATAGGCCCAGCTACTTGGGAGGCTGAGGCAAGAGAATCACTTAAGCCCAAGTGTTTGAGGTCACTGTGAGCTGTGATGCCATGGCACTCTACCAAGGGCAACATAGTAAGGCTCCGTCACAAAATAAATAAATTAATAAAATAAAATAAAATTTGATCAAATTTTGGCCCCCTAAAAAGATATTAGCAGATGATACTACCACCAATAGTTTATAAGACTGTCCATTTTCTCTCCAATGTTGGATATTATCAATATCATAAGTATTTTGCTAATCTAATGTGTCAAAAAAGATATTATATCATTTTAGTTTTCACTTTCAGTATTTTCAAAAAGACTAAACATCAGGTGGTGCCTGTGGCTCAGTGAGTAGGGCACAGGCCCCATATGCTGAGGGTGGCGGGTTCAAACCCAACCCCAATCGAATTGCAACAACAACAAAAAAATAGTTCGGTGTTGTGGCGGGCACCCATAGTCTTAGCTACTTGGGAGGAAGAGCCAGGAGAATCACTTAAGCCCAGGAGTTATGTGTTGCTGTGAGCTGTGATGCCATGGCACCCTACCCAGTGTGACAGCTTGAGGCTCTGACTCAAAAAAAAAAAAAAGAGTAAACATCTTATCTCACATTTATTGGACATTTGTATTTTTATTCTTTTGTTAATTGTTCCATTCTTATTCTTATTTAAAATATTGATTTATAGGGCCTCTTTATATGTTATGGGCATTTATTCTTTCCTATATTTCTTATACATATTGTTTAATTTATAATTTTCCTTAACTTAATTTAAGAAATTATTTTGCAAAACAAATAATTAATATTTTTATGGTGAACATTTATAATGAATTTTAGCATTTTTTTCCTTAGGGACAACTTTTTAAATCATAGTTATAGGTATGTATAACTATAGTTTTAAAAATACTTTTATAACTGTTAGCACATGGTTATTATGTTAATATTTATCTCTTGTGTATGTTTAAATATTTTTAATACATCTTGCATGAGGTGTGAGTCTAACTTTTCTAAACAGATTTTTTACTGATTTTTTTATGTTATATTAGAAATTGTCAATTCTGTCGATTTTTGTCTATGTAGAACACTTTATAGCATTTTGCTACAGGATTTTTGGCAGCAATTCATTATAATCACAATTTCATTTATAGATAGGCCTGAAGATAGAAAAAAATGTTTTGATAGTTTTATCATTAAATACTTTCACTGTTTTTTCAGTTTATGGAAAAGTTCTTTATTTTAAAAAATTTTAGATTAATATATGGGTACTGATGGTTAAGTGGGGTTGTTCGTGTTTGTTAGGTAAATGCTCAAGTTGTAGTTGAGTCTTTCTTGCTGGTAGTTTCAATGTCTGGGTTCCGTCCTATAGGGGAGAGTGTATTGTCTTTAATAGGCGGATCTGGAGCCATTAGTCAACTTAAATAACTCTATGTTTGGCTTTTCAACCAAAAATCTTATGTCATAATTATTTTTAGTCCCCATATGTTAGTAGATTAGGATGTTTGATGACCAAACATCAATTTATCAATTTTGACCAATTTATGTCAAAACTTATTCAACCTTTTTAGTCATTTGAGAAAATGGAGGTTAATTGCAAAACACAGAGACAGGGTGGTTTATTAATTGACTTAGTAGCATGCCATTGGAAGGGTTAATTTCTGCTCAGTGCAGAGAAAAGAAAGCTCATAATTCCAAAGTAATTAATTGAATGGGAGGAGCAGCCTGACCCAGGAAAATTCCTCTGGGGTCCTATAAAATTTCCAAGCATTCTCAAGATTAGCACCCAGTGTAGCCTGTTCTTTGAGCCTTTTGTTCTGTGGAAAAGAACATTTTCTCCATACTTAAAGTTTTAAGGGTCAGTGGATATTATAATGGTACATATACAAAAATACTTTTCAAGTTGACTCAGAAACTGAGGTAGGCAAATGACATTTTGGAGAAAGGAGGTGGAAAGAGATTCTTTTAAAACAATTAGAAATTGTTGCCAACAGTGAAGTATAGATGTTCTTCAAATAAAATACTCACTAGGCTAGGATATGGCAATTTGATTGTAAAAATTCCTGTCATCTTAGTAACGGAAATCCATTTTAGTTGTGCTAGAAAGAGTGGCAAATAAAGTGTTTTACAGTGAAAATAAAGCACGCTTTCCCTGTTTTATAAATCAAGCAATCATATATTTGTCTTCTTAAAGTGAGATTTACTTGTGTATATTTCTGTATAAACTTGGAAATACTGGTTTATTTTGTGAATACTACTGGCTATAGATCTGTCCATCTCCTTGACTTCATACTAGTCTACATGTGAATTATTCCAAATTGTTTCAAAGTTGAATGCAGCTGACTGAAAATCACGTGGTGCAAACAAGCAAACTGAGATATGGCTAAAGAGCACTGCTAGACTGGTGAGATAATTTGCTTTTTAAAAATGAAGATTAATTACAAACTATGGGAATTAGAAATGTAGGCAGGTAGATTTACTTGTGTGAAACTCCTGAACTTTTTTCAAGGGACAGATACTTATTTAAATTTTTTTTAATTTAAATTTTTAATGAGAATTTTCCACTTTGCCTTTCAGTTCCTCTGACTGTACTCATCCAGCATTGTATATTTTGCAAGCATTGTATATTTTGGCAAGCTCTTTCCTTATGTCAGGGGTTGCATGGAGTCATGAATTAAATATGCCATCTATGGAGTGTAGCTCATCTATAAGCTAACATCATGTAATGCAGCTTAACCTTGCCTTTCTGTGGCAGGTGTCACAAAAATTGCTTTTAATTTCAATCCAGTCCTCTGTAACCACAGTTTACATTGCCTCTCAGAGTAAATCCTTTACTATGATCCGAGGGAGAAGGTTCTAAAGCTCACTATATACATCAGATCTTCTCCTTATGTAAGTGGAATAATAGCTGATGGAAAATTTGTGCTTGAAAAAAAGGCTGCATGTTTGTATGCTTTTGAACAAAGGTCAGCAAAACAACTTAACAAAGGGATAAGTTGTCTTCAGAAACCCCACTTCTGAGAACAAGCACTCTTGGAAACATCTTCTGAAAGAATGGTGTAGTGGAAAGATCCTAGGTATCAGGCTATGTCAGCTTTGATTGAATTTCAAGGTCCCACCTGTTATAGGGAATTTTGGCAAGAAAAGTGACTATTTTATATCAACACTCCTTCTAAAGTGAGGCTGAAGATACCTGTCATAGATTGTTATGTAGAATAAGAGAATTACCAGATAAAGTACTTGGTACAGTCTCTATAAAATAAAGGGCCATAAAATTCTAGAGAATCCATTCCCTGACTAGGTTTTCACCCTGCATTTTAGATTAACACTGAGTTTTACTGAGTTTTTTACTACTGTAAGTTCCCAGACTCCACTGAAATAGAATTCAGGGCGGGCTGGAGGAGGGAGCGGACAAGACAGAGTTTGGCTTCTAGGCAGAGGTAGAGTTTACGCCCTGTAATCATGAGCAATTCTAAGAATCTGAAGTTTATACTATTTTATATTTTAAGGTTATAGGCAAAATATGGAACTTGGAGTTGTGCCCGCCTCCTTCTCTTCGTAACTAGTTCTTAAGCAAATATCTTCATTTATTTGGGCCTCACCTTTATTATCTATAAATTAACAAAAAAATTTTCACACTTTGTCTACTTTGTGTGGTTCTTAAGATGTCAAATGTATTAGTGTATAAGTCTTTGAAAATATGAAATTCAATATATCATATTGAATATATCATATCCAAGAGGAGATAAAAGAATGAAGACAGATTATATTTGAAAGGGCTACATAATCTCCAAGGGAAAAAATTCTCAAGTAATAAAACATTTCTTTCTTTCTTTCTTTTTTTTTTTTTAATACGTTAAAGCTTTTATTTATTTATTTATTTTTTGCAGTTTTGGGCCGGGGCTGGATTTGAACCCACCACCTCTGGTATATGGGGCCATAGCCCTACTCATTTGAGCCACAGGCGCTGCCCTAATAAAGCATTTCCATATATAAAATCAGTTTATGGCAATCATATACAAATTCTCAAGAGTTCTGCCACATACACACACTCACACATGCACAATATTCATTATGAAAAACTCAGGACTTCTTAAAAAATAAAAGTAGATTGTTGGAGCTTATACCTATTATTAACTTAAATAAAATGTTCTAAAATTTTAACTAGTAAAAATTCAAGCTGTTCAGAATGTTAAATAAAATAGAGAATTCTTTTTATTTATTTATTTATTTTTAGGTCATTCAATCAACCTCCTAATATGGTTATAAACTTCAGAGGCTTGGACTCTGAACCATGATTTCTCAAGATAAAGAAAATAGTTCCCCATGACTTTATAGAGTGATGTAGCCATTGGAAATATGTCGCACAAAAAGTTTCACATGCAGCACAACTTATAAAACAAGCTCTAGTTAAAGTGACACCGTGGAGAAAGACATGGTGGATATACATTTGATTGTGTAGGGAAGCTCTTCACTTTAAAACCATGCATTGAAACCAGAATACATACATAAAAAACTTCTAACGAACTTCCAGTGAAGAATAATGATAGAAATTAATTAGGGGTGGAGAAATAACAAAATATCACTTATTCAGAAAGCATATACTGAGAATCTAGAGGAACAGACAAGCTACATATTCAGGGTATGTTTACTGATGTTTCAAGACAGCACTCTATTTAAAAATCAGTAGCATACTTTGGTTATATTTGCAGAAGGAAAGGCTACTGTTTTCTTTTAAAATCTGACTGGAATTCTAATTTTTCCTATGTCATAGAGACTCTCAAATGTTTTTAAAATCCTCTTATAAAAGTACTTCTTTATTTAGCTCTTAATATAGAATTAAACCAAAGTGCATTGCTTTTCAGGGAAAGAAAAAATTAAAACAGAGTGCCAATTGTGTTAGTTTAAGTCTGTTGTATTTACTGCATGGTTTTGGTTCATTCATATGGTTTTTAGAAATGGATGTGTACCAATATAGATTTTTACATACATACTTCTGTTAAAATTTTGTCTTATGCTTCAATATGTGTTCACATTATTTTAACAGTATGAGGAAAGATTAAGACAGGTAATTTATTATGACTAAGTTCTCTCATTTTGTATTCAGGGGAAATTTATGGAGGTGAACTTTTCCAGCAACTTCTTCCTCTAAGTAGATGCAGCTTTTTTGCAGTATGATTTTAAGTATCACTTTTAAAAATAGTTAAAGCCATTGAGTAGGATGTATTTTTCTCATCAAACACAATTTTACATTAGAGCTGCACTACTTGTCCATATCCATAGTATTCATTAAAAGAAGAGAAAAAAATGACCATGAAACTAATATCTTAAAAAATATTTTAATCAAAACTTAGCTCATTTTTGACCAGGAAAATAATGAATATTGCCAAAGGGAGACTCTTAGAGACTCTCTTCTGCTTCCCAGAGAATTTTCTGTACTCTACACTCCATATTTTAGCTGTGTCATACTAAAATTATTTGTGTACATATTGATGTCTCCTAAGAGAATGCTAAGTCTTCCAAGACAGAGATTATTTTATTCTCTTTTATATTTCCGGATGCTGAATATGTTGAATGGATGAATAAATCTATGTATGAATGAATAAGCATAAACATACTTTTGGTAAAGTTATAAAAACATTTATGACCATGATCCATGGTAAAAAATATATTTTACACTGGGATGCAAAATAGAAACATGCACACACATAAACATATCTGACAAAAAATAAAAAAAGCGTCAAAAGTCAATATGAACACTCGCTCTGTGAACCACACTTTGAGCTTTTCTGTTCTATTTTGTAATTAAAAATAAACTAGTCAGTGTACTCTATGTTATAAATGAGTCATGAACAGAAAAAACACAAGAATCTACTCATCCCTAATTTAACTTAAAGAAAACTTTTAGAGAACAAGTATATACACATTGCCTATATCATAAAATTTTCTGGAAATGCTGATAGTACAGAAGAAATTCTTGAGTACAAAATAGCTTGAAGATGAATGAGGAATTTAATTCCACTTAGAACTTAGTGTTTTCGAATTTGGATATTCATATAAGTGGAAGTTGAACATTCTAAGGTATAGCAAGTAAGAACAGAACAAGAAAAAGCCAAGAAGAGTGAGTGAGTGAAATTCAGGAGGTATGACTGGAGTTAAGAGTATCATAGAAAGTTTGGCTTAGAGAGATATACATGGATTGAATACTAGACTGAAAAATTTTTTAGGACCTCAAACAATATTCTCCCTAATCTGTCTGTCTATCTATCTATCTATCTATCTATCTATCTATCTATCTATCTATCTATCTATCTATCTATCTATCCATCCATCTATCTGTACTTTTTATAAAGATCAACGTAGCATTAGCAAGCAAAACTTTACCCTGTCGTAAAAAAGGAATATAGACTGGGAACACACTAACCTATTAAAATACCATGAGAAGGAAGTGATAAAGATCAGGCTAG
>CAUYON010035989.1:0-14783 GCA_963573935.1 Arctocebus calabarensis
TTTTTAGTTCACAGAGCACCCCTTGGGCTAAGATGTCAGAGACAACAGTGGGGTCCAAATTTCTGCCACCCATGCTGCCAGGGTGATGTGGGTCTCTGGTCTCTGTAGGCCCTTGGTGAGACCCCTATGGTCTGCAGACGAGGTTTAGAGGCACAAAGGCTCACAGGCAATCGAGCACTTGGGGCCAGATGGGAATGCGGTGGGCAGACACTCATTACCTCTTTAAACTTTTAAAGCAACAGAGCCGAAAACCAAAAAAAAAAAAAAAGTTCTAAAATTGACTTATCTATAAACATTAAGTTATTCTAGTCTTGTTTTTAGTTAGAAACTTGTAGTAATTAGCTAAATCAAAAAAAAAAACATTTTGATTGAAAGCAGTCACTGTTTATTAACTGACCAGATTACAGAATAGTCAGGGTAGATGGCTTAGTTCATTATTCGAATGAGCCTGTTTATCTGGTCTTCTCTTTTGATTCTGCTGTCACCACTCTTGTAATAACCTCATTTATTGACCTCAGGTCTGGGTACCCACATGTAACACATGATTCTACAATCCTCTGCATGTTAATTGAAGTCATGTTGACCTTCACAAAGTTTCCACTGAAGATCTAGCAAAGGTGAATAAACTTGAACAGCTTTTGGCCACTTGGGCTGATAGCATTGATCTCTGTGATCTTGATGACAAATGTCAGTTTGGGGTCTGCAGGTTAGTAGAAGTTGCCAGTTTCTGTTGCCATCCTAGCTAGTAAATCTGGGTTTTGCACATCTGCCTATATTCCTTGTGATAAAGCTTAGGTCTTCATCGATGAGCTTCCTTCTTGCCTTTGAAGCATCTTCGGGCAAACTTCTTTTTCAGGGAATTGAGCTTCAGCTCTGAAATTCCTTCATTGTTTCTGAAGGTTTCTGGTCTTGCAGGAACCTTCTTTTTCTTCTCTGTGATATCCTCTATGGAAAAGAAGTAAGTATTTTGTTAAGACTGTTCGAATAAAGGAATTGAGACACTTGTGCATCTGTGTGCCCATCTTAGATTTGGAGGCTCTGAACTAACTTAACTTTATTCTTCTGATCTGGCCTTTACTGTGTCACATGCCCTTCTCTTCTGCAGTCATCCCTGGGTTGGTGGGTGTGGGGACTGTAGAGCAGCAGGACATGGTCCATGGGAAACCAACCAGGCCCAGTGGGATTCTAGACGCAGGTTTGTAGGCTTTGTGGAATGGTTTCTAGTCTTCAGGCTATGTTGATTCTAGTTTTCATGGAATGAAACAAGAGATAAATACCACCAGTGTATCCTATATGTGTCAAATCCCAAATAAGCCAAATGTGTCTCTTTTGGATTTCTAGTGTCATTAATATTAAAAACTAGATTCAGGTCCAAAAGATTGAATTTAGAATTCTGATATTGGAATGTTTGTCAAAAATCAAAGGTTTAAAACACTTGTCATAACAGAGTATCATAGGTTACTATAATTTAATAGTCATTTTCAACTTTTATTGAAGGATATTATTAAAAAAGTCATTTATTCAGCCAAAGTAATAGTTGAAAGATTATAAGAACAACAACTTTAACTTTTGGTAGAGAAGAGACTCAGCTTCCCAAATGATAAGACCTAATCAAACTTAACAAAGAAGCTAATAAAGCAGCAGATTGATTCTTTCCTTCTGTCCCTCTTTTTGTTTTTCTTCTGCAGTTTGCTCCAAAGGTGAGCAATAATCTTTTACTAACTCTATTAACATTACACGAAAATGCTGTTTAAAAGAAAAAAATTGTTATCTTTGCACTAGTGTATTCATTGAAGTTAATTTTAATATATCATGTAAACCTATCTCTTTAAGCTCAATTTGACCATAAGATTTCTATAAAATGTTTAAAGACATTATCATCTTTTTCAACTTTTGTATCTATAATTTCATCTCTTTCTTTATTTACTTAAAACAATTTATAAACCTTGAAATGAGGCAAAATTATTTATTTAATAAAGCTCACATTCTATGACCTTTTCTAGCTCCCTTTTTACCCCCAAATCATACTATTTTCTGGACATGTTTTATTGGAGACCAGCCTGAGGAAGAGTAAGACCTCGTCTCTACTAAAACTACAAAAACTAGCTCATTGTTGTGATGAGACCCAGTAGTTACAGCTATCTGGGAGGCTGAGACAGGAGGATTGCTTGAGATCAAGAGTTTGAGGTTGTTGTGAGCTATGGTGATGCCACAGCACTGAGAGGAAGAGAATGAGACTGTGGCTCAAAACAAAACAAAACAAACAAACAAACAAATAACTCTACTTGAACAACAGGTGAAGAATGGAACAATGGTCTAAGCCCTCAGTGCGATTCAGAGGAATCAAGGTATTTATGAACATCTAAAAGCAGAGTGGAAGAAAATTAAACTCCTTCCAGGAAAGTGTTTGGGAAGGAAGACCAAGGTTACATAAAACCAGAGTAATTCACTGCAGGACTTTAAGGACACTGGCTTCATTTTGATAGGGAACCCTGAAGGTCAGGTCTCACCAAAAAGCTCTCTCTAGGTTGTTAAAAACATAGTACCTGAAAGGGGTGGCCTTGCAAAATTACAAAAATAACAGGGCAATACGGAGTCCTACAGTTTCCCAGTAAGAGTGAACCATAAGTCTTCTAAGTGTCTTGCTAACTGGCACCCTCCCACACAGGAATGGCTGCTGAATGCAAACCTGATGATTTGTGTCCCCAATTGTGGAGACCAAGAGGAAGCGATAGGAGTCACAAGGCTTTTAGGCAGGAATAGGTAAATGGGGCCTGGAGAAGAAGGAGGGTCAGCAGATGGGGTGGGCACAGCCAACAGGCCTGGCAAATCCCCAGCAGGGTGTTTCCTAACTGCTACAGAGGGCCTGCCTGGCCTCTGCGTCCCTCAGTCAATAGCTGTTCCTGGGTGGGACATACCAGGAAGAGAGAAGCCCAAGGGACTGGAGGAAATAAGCCCACTAGCACCAACAGGGAGCCCATAACCATGAGCCTTTTCAATTTGAAAGAGCCAGCCAGAGTGGGCCACCAATCACCAGGAGGACACTTAAAGCTTAACAGACCCCCCCCAAATTCCTAAGAGTGGCAACCTGCTTGTGACCTTCTCTGCTGCCCCAGAGGCCTCCACTCTCCTTTCTTCCCAGCAATTGTCTTCTTGCTTTCCATTCCCAGAGCAAGGCCCTGGCAGGACAATTCCCTTCTCCGAATCTTAAGGACAGAAGAGACGAGAGGGAATTTTGACCTTGTATCACTTTCTATGACAGAACAACAGAGAGACTATCACAAAGGAAAGCAAAAAGCAAAACGTTTTTTTGCTGAGAGGAAAAGGATCAAAACTGAATTTTCATACCACCAAGTACCAAAAACCAAGACAGCAGAGTTGGTTTACCAAGACTAGTCATGCAAAAGGCTTTTCTCTCATTCTTCTTAAATTCAGAAAGGAAAGCAGGAGACAAGGACTTTTTCAGTGTGTGTGACTGATCACCAGAGAGAGGGAAATCAGGAGTCTTAACGGGGAGAAGCTCTTACTCATTTTTTCTGGCTTTATCGGGCCCTGGATTCCCTTTGCTGTGGCCTCCAGGGGAGCAGTGTGGCTGTGACCATCCTGTTCACTGTGCCAAATGTCAGAGGTTCACTGAAAATACAACTGTCTGTCTCTATCACTTCTTCTCATTCATAAGAGGGACCCACTTCCAACTCTCCTTGGAAGTGCTGTTAGCTTTCTCTTTGTTCTTCAATAAAATTTGTATTCGTTATACTGTAAAATAAAAGGTAAAAACAGCTTTCAATACGGCAGATTACTAAGAGAACAATTATAAAGTTTATTTAACATGGATACACAGGAACTGTCAGAAAATGAGGATTCAGCTCTTCCATGAGGTATAGAGGTATTCTCTCTTTTTTTTTTTTGAGACAGTCTCACTATGTGGCACTGGGGGCCAAGGTGTCACAGCTCACAGCAACCTCAAACTCTTGGGCTGAAGAGATTCTCTTGCCTCAGCCTCCCTAGTGGCTGGGAATAGAGGCGCTGGTCACAATGCTCGGCAACTTTTTTGTTGCAGTTTGGCCAGGGTCCAGTTCAAACCTGCCACCCTGGGTATATGCTGCAGGTGCCCTACTCACTGAGCCACAGTCGCCACCCTCCTCCACTGCTTTTTTTTGTTCTTTTGTTTCTTGGAAACATCATTAGGTCACAGAGTGGACACAGGGGTGTTGACATAAAAAAGAAGCATCTTCTTCTGTCTTGGGAAGTGTAGCTTTTACATAAAAAAGTCCACTCCCACTCTACCTCGCCAAAATAAAAACCCTCCTGAAGGACTGAGAAAACAGAAAAAGAAACTCTCCAGTCTGTCCTCAAGAATACATTAAAAATCAATCACAGTATATACTTGCCCGCTGAATTTACAGACATAAAAAGTCTTCTCAGGGGTGGCATCTGTGGCTCAAAAAGCAGTGCGCCAGTCTCATGTACTAGAGGTGGTAGGTTCAAACCCGGCCCTGGCAAAGAATTTGCAAAAAAAAAGGCTTCTTGGCCTTGGCAAGGACCGCGGGAGGTTGAAGGGATAGGGCTGGGGGCTTGTTTCCACTGGGTTTCCAAAAAGTGAGGGTCTGTGACTCTGAAGGGAGCTGAAGCTCAGGGTTTTGAGGCCCCCTGGACCACAACTTGGGGTATTGACTGCTCCCGTGTTCATGTTCTCTACTACCAGTCTTAGGGCACCTGTGGGGCTCCAGCCAAGACTCAAATGGGGCACACAGCAGACAGGAGCAACTGTGTCCCAGGATCCAGTTCTCTCAGGTGGCCAGGGACCCATGGTCCCTTGGGATTGAAGGGAGCAAATTAAATTAAAATTCAAGTCTTCCTGATCCAACCATGAAAAATACATTTTATAAAATCACTGAGAGGGGCAGCACCTGTGGCTCAGTGAGTAAGGCACCGGCCCCATATACTGAGGGTGGCGGGTTTGAACCTGGCCCTGGCCAAAGTGCAACAACAAAAAAATAGGCAGGTGTTGTGGCGGGCACCTGTAGTCCCAGATGCTTGGGAGGCTGAGGCAAGAGACTGGCCTAAGCCCAGGAGCTAGAGGTTGCTTTGAGCTGTGACCCTCCGAATTCTAGTGAGGGTGGGAGAAAAAAAATCACTGAGAGGTTCTCAAGTTCTCCATTTTCAGAGGACATGGCTTGACCCCAGGCAGCATCAACACCCCAGCTACTGGGGCCGGCTGTAGGTAGCCCTCGGCTGGTCCCCCCTTTCCCTGAGGCCCCAGCCTGGACTGGTGCCGAGCAGGGCAGTACCCATCTAGGGAGAAGTAGCGTCTATCTGGTCTCCGCAGCCGGGGTGCTGCAAGGTCCGGAGGGATGTGCGGGGACCTGCGGGACCAGGACTAGGGGCTCAGTTGGGTTCACAGCACCAGGATGGTGCTGAGGAAGAGGCGACAGCTGTCCTGGTCACTGCACTAGTGTTGCTGGTGAAGGTGGGCTCAGGAGCTTCGTATGGGTCTCTTCAGGGGGCTAAACACAAATCTTCAGCCACAGGCAGGGCCGTTCACGGCACCGGGGCGTGGCAGCCGGGGTCGCTGTGGTTCCAGTGGACTCTGGAGCGGTTCTTGTAGGCGCAGGTGGCTGCAGACGCGGCACCCCAGGTCGGGCCACACTCGCGCTGCCCCTGCCGCCTCCCTGCGACCTTGGACGGAGAGAACTCAGGTGACGGCAGGGCAGGGCGCCGGTGTGACCCCAGCTCCAGACCCTGCTGCGAGGACCCTGCAGGAGCACAACAGCTAAAATGTTAATTTCCTTTCATCTCTATTTGAGTCTAAAAGGCCAAGTTGAAAGGTATAGAGAAATTTGAGTTAGAGGTTGTTGCACATAGACAGTGGAGTGAAAAATTGGGATAGAAAGGTAAAGTATCTCAGGAATGGAAAACAAAATATCCAATGTGCTCAGTGCTACTATAAAACCAATTTATAATCACTCATACTTTTGTATCCAGTCAGCCAACTTGTGCCTCTTTAGAGTTCAATTTAAACCATTCACATTAATTGAGAATACTGATAAACCTTTCAAAAGTCCAGTGGACATTTTTAATCCTTTCGCCACTGTGGAAGTTTGAATTTGATCCAAAGTTTCTGAATGGGTTTACTTTTGTGGTGGAGGATTATGCTGGCCATTATGGAAGATAGGTCTGAGAATATCCTGGAGAGCTGGTTTAGTTATGGCAAATTTCTTCAACATGTGGATGTTATTAAAGTATTTATTTTCTCCATCATAAATGAAACTCAGTTTAGCTGGATAGAGGATCCTGAGTTGAAAGTTATTTTGTTTTAGGAGACTAAAAATCGATGACCATCCTTTCCTAGCTTGAAAGGTTTCAGCAGAGAGATCTGCAGTTATTCTAATATTCTTCCCCTTGTAGGTTGTGATTTTCTTAGGTCTGGCTGCTTTCAGAATTTTGTCCTTCAGATTAACTTTAGTGAAATTGATTATGATGTGTCTGGGGGATGTCTTATTCCAGTTGAGACATGCTGGAGTTCTGAAACTGTCTGCTATCTGAATTTCAGAATCTCTTGACATAAGGATCCCCAAGAGAAACATAGCCCAAGCAGCCCCGAAGTTAAACCTATGGTGCCCTTAAGAAGGCAGTGTGGTTGTAGTCCGCCCTCTAGTGGTAGCACAGGTCCTCTCAGCTGTCAACCTCTTGGGCGGCCTGCCCTGGTACCTGACCCTGGCCTTCCTCTTCAGGCAGACATTGGTGTTCCCACCACGTGGGTTTTTTGTTGTGTTCTCAAAATCGGTGAGGGTCTCCTACAGAGGACACACCAACAGGACATGGGGTTTGAGAAATAAAATCTCTCATCTCAGTTGTCTTGCTTCTCTTCCTCCTCATATTGTCTGGTCTGGGTCTTTGAGGGACCTGCCCGGGAGGTTTGGTGTTGAAAGCAGGAGTGGGCAGTGAGGTGGGGTCTGGAATAATGGGGCCCTAAGTAGGCCCCCTTGGCATAAGAAATTGTACCACTCGAGTGGGTATTTGGGGTGTTGGGTGTGATTTGGGGTTTTGAATGTCTAACTGGGCCATGGCTGAGGGCTTTGATTTTGAGGAGCTGAGGATGCTGAGTGGGGTGTCAGCCCTCCTGTGAAGGGAAGATCAACTGAGCTTTTGCCTGAAATGGAGGATATGTTCTTCCAACTTGGAGGGACGTGAGGGTGAGAACTAGACATGAGGAAAGAATCATTTTCTTGAGGACACAGATTGAGGACCTGACATTGGGTTCAAGAAGGAGCACCAGTCATAGGGACTGACTGTGCCATGTGACAGGGAAACACACGTGAGACCACACTGCATTTCAAAAACCCTTTATTGTAGGAGGTTCAATGAAGAGAAAGAAAAAGTCATAGAAGTTTCAAAATGATGGGTGGTTTTTGTTCCGGAGGCAGAGATGGTAACATGAAAGTGACTATTTATGATGGATATTTCTGAGTAGTGGTTGATGGTGTCACAAACACATCCCCAGGTAGGCAGGCAAATAACAGGAGAGTGTGATGATTCTCTTGAAGATAGAGTACATACACCATGGGGTAAGCAAATAACAGGGGAGTGTGGTTGTTCTCCTGAAGATAGTTAACGGACATCACGTTACTAATAACGTGAGTATTAGTAAATAATACAAGAGTGTATTCGTTCTCCAGAAGATGGGTAATATAATGCACAAGATTTATAATTCATAAGTATCCATAAATCTCTGCTGTAAATTTTTATTTTTTTTGAGACACTGTCTCAAACCATCGCCCTGGGTAGAGTGCTGTGGCATTGTGGCTGACAGCAAGTCCAATTCTTGGGTTCAAGAGATCCTTTGGCTTTAGTTTTTCTACTTGTAGTAGAGATGGGGTCTCGCTTTTGCTCAGGCTGGTCTTGATCTTGAGGGATCCAAACGCCTTGGCCTCCCAGAGTGCTAAGCCTCCCAATATACTCGGCCTGCCTTCTACTGTACATTTATTTTGTTTCTGAAATATAGTAAGATTTCATTGTGCTGTAAATTTATGAAACTTCCTTTCCATTTGGCATGTAATCACTGAAATGATTCCTGTTGTAATTTTGTGATGTTATGTCGTGGATTTAAAACTCATTGGTGATGCTGTACTTTCTGATTTCCCAACAATGCATAACACAGCAATACATTTATAAGTACTACACCGTAAGTACCACACTAACTTGTGCTTGTTGGCTATTCCTGATTTTTTTTTTTTTTTGGGCCAGGGCCAGGTTTGAACCTGTCACCCCTGACATATGGGGCCAGTGTCCTACTCTTTGAGACACAGGAGCTGCCCAGCTATTCCTGATCTTTCTGAAGGTTGTTTTTGAGAAGTTCACTATACCACTATAGAAAATGAAAGTTATAGAAAAATGAAGCTGTTTTGTTCATGGTATATGTCACCATCTTCCTGGTTAGAGATGTAATAATCTGCTTTAAGATTTCTATTCTACTTTTCATTGTACGAGTTATTAACAGACATGTTAATTGTAGCAGGAAAACCGATGCAGACAGAAGACTCCAGGCATCGGTTGATAGAGGAAGCAGCGAGTTTATTCTGGCTGGAGACTCAGTGGTCTAGTGTCCTAAAAACCAAGCCCACAGACTCAATCTCTTGCCTTGCTTTTATACATTTTTTAGGGCTTGGGTGCACGTGAGAGTTATAAAAGAAGTGAGGGATGTGACCAACGTGAAAGCCTTGGGACTCAAGGGAAGGTCAGATTGGCCTGTGCCCTTGACACTGGGCAAGGAAGTTACAAGGTCATTATCTAGGCCCAGCGCATACCAAGGGAAAGATATACAGATAACAGAGACATCTGCTACAGAAGAGGTAGGAGTGTTACAGACTGTTTGGCTAATGCCTATACAGAGTGGCCAGGACAGATCTTTAGCTCTGCTTTTAGTCTCTTGCCTCAAATAACCAACGGATGAGGAAATCAACCACTTTTTTCTGCCGCAGTATCTATGACTTTATCTTTCATAAATGAAAAAAGTGGATCCATGTAAAATAGTTTTTAAAAGTTTAAAAATGTAAAATAGTACCAGCAATGGAAAGGACAGTTACCTATGGGGAACTTCCACATAAAAGAAAAACGTAGAAGAGATATCCTTAATCCAAGAAAGCACAAAGATAAGAAATGCATAATTAGTCTTCTCTTGCTCAGTGTAATTTCTGTCAGGAACCAATTCTGAAGTCTCAGCTTTAGAAGTCTGCTCTTCTATAGGTTCATACAGCAGACAGTCAGTGCTCTGGACCAATGAGCATGTGACACACTATGTGACCTCATTTCCTACCGGAAGTCACCACCTGCCAAAGCGATCAGCACCCAGATCAGGTAATAGTGCAAACATCAGAGATGAGGGGCGGGACCCTCACATGGGACTGGGGGAATCTTGAGTCTGATGACAGAAACTGGAGTTGCTGTGATTAAGTGCACAAGACAGGAAAAGGATGGTGTTTTCTAAATCTGGTGTATGTAAACCCAGAATATTTTGAAGTTGCCCTAGTTCTGTATTTCCTTGAATAAGGGCTCCTCTCTACCTAATTGGGAACTGTGGCCTGTGACCTGTGAGAGGTACCACTATGGCAAAAGGGCTTCGGTGACTGTAGAGAAAATTAAAATATCTGTTTTTTGGGGGTTTTTTTTGAGGCAGAATCTCACTGTGTCGCCCTGGGTAAAGGGCTGTGGCATCACAGCTCATAGCAACCTCAAAATATCGGGCTTAAGCGAGTCTCTTAGTTACACTGGTTGCAATTATGCTTGGCTTTTTTCTAGAGTTTGGGGGAGGGGGTCTCGCTCTGGCTCAGGCTGGTCTCAAACTCCTGAACTCAGGCAATCCACCTGCCTCTGCCTCCCAGAGAGCTGGGATTACAGGCATGAGCCACCCCGCCCATCCTAGGTAAATTAACACTGGCACATTCTCCTGGATAAACTGACTGGAGCCTAGAGGAATCCTAAGTGTCTTTCTAAGTAAGGGAGAGGCAGGGAGTGATTTAAACCGGGAAAAGAAAGTGACCTGAGGTTGGGTCAGGGATAAGTGGCCATATTAGGTTTGGCTGTAACCCAAACACCTACTTGACCTCTAGGAGTAGAAGGCAAAGACTCTTCCCCCCGGGGGTGCTAACCACCAGCCCTGACTTAGTGACACCAAGTTAAACATAAGGAGCCCTTAAGCGGGCAGTGTGAGAGGGGTCCGCCCTCTAGTGGTAGCACAGATCCTAGCAGCTGTCAGCCCCTAATGTGACCTCCCCTAGTACCTGCCCCTGGCCTTCCTCTCCAGGCAGACATTGGTGTTCCCTCCACTTGGGTTTTTTTGTTGTGTTCTCAAAATCGGTGTGGGTCTCCTACAGAGGATACACCAACAGGATGCGGGGTTTGAGAAATAAAACCTCTCACCTCAGTTGTCTTGCTTCTCTTCCTCCTCATATTGTCTGGTCTGGGTCCTTAAGGGACCTGCCGGGGAGGTTTGGCAGTGAGGTGGGGTCTGCAATAATGAGGCCCTAAAAAGGCCACCTGCTCATAAGAAATTGTACTGCTTGAGTGGGTATTTGCGGTGTTGGGTGTGATTTGGGGTTTTGATGGTCTAAGTGGGCCGTGCCTGAAGGCTTTGATTTTGGGGAACTGAGGATCTGAGTGGGGTGTCAACCCACCTGTTAAGGGAAGAGCAACTGAACTTGTGCCTGAAGTGGAGGATACGTTCTTCCAACTTGGAGGGACGTGAGGGTGAGACGTAGACATGAGGAAAGATCATTTTCTTGAAGTCACAGATTGATGACTTGACATTGGGGTTGAGAAGGAGCACCAGCCAGAGGGACTGACTGTGCCGTGCAACAGAGCTCACAGAGCAGATGGAGAGCAGGATTCAGGGGAGGGCGGAGGCCAGGGAGCCAGGAGGGAGGGATTGGTGACAGGGGACTCCAAATGCAGGTTCAGTTGAGGGCATTTGGGGAGTCAAGTCAGGAAGGGCTGTGCAAGGGGGAGTCCTCGATTTAGATTGACTATATATGTATCAAGCAGCATCTGTGCTGAAGAAAGAATTTGCAGGGTAGCTTTTGCTGTTCCGTCATTATTTGTTCATTTTTCTTTTTTTTTTTTTTGAGATACAGCCTCAAGCTGTCACCCTGGACAGAGTGCCATGGCATCACAGCTCACAGCCACCTCCAATTCCTGGGCTCAAGCAAGTCTCCTGCCTCCGCCTCCCAAGTAGCTGGGACTACAGGCACCCGCCATTGTTGTTTGGCGGGCCCAGGCTGGATTCGAACCCGCCAGCTCAGGTGCAAATGGCTGGCGCCTTAGCCTATTGAGCCACAGGTGCCAAGCCTGTTTTTCTATTTCTATACTTTTATTTATCAGTGTGTATAAAAACACCTAATAAATGTGGGCTGTCACTGAGTGCCCGAGTGAGCCTCAGTCTTCCTTTCATAATCATTTCGTGTGCAGTGTCTGCCTCTGCATCTCCGATCAGTAAGCTCCTTGGTCAGTTACACTGGAGGGACATCCCACCGTTACTGCTCATGGGACGGATGTACTAGTGTGACTGCTCACTGGACCCATGTGTCCTACTCTCCACTCACTCCCCCTCATGCATGATTCATTTTCACCTCCGTAAAGCCCCCATTCTGTTGGTTGCTCAGAGAGGTGGCTTTGAGGCCCCCTATGCCTCCCTCCTACAGGAGGTGCATCTCCTGCAGTAAATCCTTCCCTCCTTGACATCCTCCTTGTCTCAGTCACTGGCTCCCTGTGCCCCGAGCATCACGAACCCCAGCTGTGTGGGTTTGTTACCACTGCGTGTGGCCATCCAGCATGATGGGGAGCACAGCTCCCAGCCTGAGGTCAGAACACCTGCTTCAAGGGAGGGACAAATGGAACGGGAACTTATGCAGAGAGGTGGACAAATACACAGGCTTAACAAGGTACAGGAGTCAGGAATATGGATGACAGGAGCGTGTGGGTAGGTAGCAGTCACGCTTCAGAACCCTCTATGGGGTCCATTCAGTCCCGTAGGGCTGAGGGGCTCAGGATTTCATTTTTAGTTCTCAGAGCCCCCCTTGGGCTAAGATGTCAGAAACAAGAGTGAGGTCCAAATTTCTTCTGCCACCCATGGTGCCAGAGTGATGTGGGTCTCTGGTCTCTGTAGGCCCGTGGTGAGACCCCTATGGCCGGGAGACGAGGGTTAGAGGCACAAAGGCTTACAGGCAATTCAATATTTGGGGCCAGATGGGATGGGAATGTGGTGAGCAGAAACCCATTATCCCTTTAAATTTTTAAAGCAAAATAGCCAAAAAAAAAAAAAAAAAAAGTTCTATAATTCACTTTAATTCACTTATCTATAAACATCAAGTTATTCTAGTCTTGGTTTTCGTTAGAAACTTGTAGTAATTGGCTCGGTGCCTGTGGCTCAGCGGGCTAAGGCGTCAGCCACATACACCTGAGCTGGCAGGCTCGAATCCAGCCCGGGCCTGCCAAACAACAATGACGGCTGCAACCAAAAAATGGCCGGGCGTTGTGGCAGGTGCCTGTGGTCCCAGCTATTGGGAGGCAGAGGCAAGAGACTCGCTTGAGCCAGGAATTGGAGGTTGCTGTGAGCTGCGATGCCACAGCACTCTATCCAGGGGGACAGCTTGAGGCTCTGTCTCAAAAAAAAAAAAAAGAAAGAAAAGAAACTTGTAGTAATTAGCTAAATCAAAGTAAAACATTTTGATTGAAAGCAGTCACTGTTTATTAACTGACCAGATTACAGAATACCCAGGGTAGAGGGTTTAGTTCATTATTCTAAGGAGCCTATTGATCTGGTTTTCCCTATTGATTCTGCTGTCACCCCTCTTGTAATAACCTCATTTACTGACTTCAGTCTGGGTACCCCCATGTAACGCATGATTCTACAACCCTCTGCATGTTAATTGAAGCCATGTTGACCTTCACAAAGTTTCCACTGAGAATCTAGCAAAGGTGAAGAAGCTTGAACAGCTTTTGGCCACCTGGGCTGACAGCATTGATCCCTGTGATCCTGATGAGGAATGTCAGTTTGGGTTCTGCAGGTCAGTAGAAGTTCCCAGCTTCTGTTGCCATCCTAGCTGGTAAATCTCAGTTCGCTCACATCTGCCTATATTCCTTGTGATAAAACTTAGCTCTTCATCGATGAGCTTCCTCCTTTCCTTTTGAAGCATCTTTGGGCAAACTTCTTTGTCAGCTTGAATCTTCAGCTCTGTGAAATCCTTTCACTCTTTCTGAAGGGTTTCTGGTCTAGCAGGAGACTTCTTTTTCTTCTCTGGGATATCCTCTGTGGAAAAGAAGCAAGCACTTTTTAAAGACTATTTGAATCAAGGAATTGAGAGACTTGTGCATCTGTGTGCCCAACTTAGATTTGGAGGCTCTGAATTAACGTAACTTTATTCTTCTGAACTGGACTTTGCTGTGTCACATGCCCTTCTCTTCTGCAGTTATCCCTGGACTGGTGGGTGTGGGGCTGTAGAGCAGCAGGACATGGTCCATGGGAAACCAACCAGGCCCAGTGGGATTCTAGACGCAGGTTTGTAGGCTTTGTGGAATGATCTCTAGTCTCGGGCTATATGGATTCTAGTTTCCTTGGATTTCAACAAGAGATAAGTACCACGAATGTGTCCTATTGTGTTAGCATCCCAAATAGGCCAAACGTATCTCTTTCGGATTTACAATGTCATTAATATTAAAAACTAGTTTGAGGTCAAAAAGACCGAATTTAGAATTTTGATATTGGAAAATATGTCAAATATTGAAGGTTTAAAACACTTGTCATAACTGAGCGTCACAGGTTACTATAAATTAATAGTCATTTTCAGAATTATTGAAGGATATTATAAAAAGCAACAGAAAATAGTCATTTATTCAGCCAAAGGAATAGTTGAAAGACTTTTTTTTTTTTTTTTTTTTGAGACAGAGCCTCAAGCTGTCAAACTGGGTAGAGTGCTGTGGCATCACAGCTCAGAGCAACCTCCAACTCCTGGGCTCAAGTGAGTCTCCTGCCTCCACCTCCCAAGTAGCAGGGAATACAGGCACCTGCCACAATGCCCAGCCACTTTTTTTTTTGTTGTTGTTTGGCAGTTCTGGGCTGGATTGAAAACTGCCAGCTCAGGTGTACGGGGCTGTCGCCTTAGCCCATTGAGCCACAGGCACCAAGTCATAGTTGAAAGATTTTAAGAACAAAAACTTTACCCTTTTATAGAGAAGAGACTCAGCTTCCCACATGACAAGACCTAATCAAACTGAACAAAGAAGATAATAAAATAGCAGACTGATTGTTTCCTTACGTCCCTCTTTTTGTTATTCTTTTGCAGTTTGCTCCAAAGGTGAGCAATAATCTTTTACTATCTCTATTAACATTACATGAAAAACTGTTTAAGGTTGGAGGAGCCAAGATGGTGGTCTGTAGCCAGCTTTCCAGAGAGGCTCCCATCCAGAAGTAGAGTTAAAGGATAGAAACTTAGCAAGAAAGACAATGGTTTGATTCTGAGCCAAAAGAGAAGGTCGAAGAACGCACATCAACCCTGCCAGGGGAAACTGTGACCCCAAGAACACAAACAAAAGGTACAGAACACATCGCCAAGTGGAGGGGAGTCACCTCTCCCATGAGACCGGCTCATAGTATACCCCATACCTCCATACAAACAAGCGAGCAGAGTTCAGATTTCCTCCCACTCTACCCCATGGGAAAGACCCTCTAAAAACTGGACTTCCTTCCCCTACTAGGGTGCCATGGCACTCTCCTGCCAGGCATAAAACTG
>CAUYON010035991.1:0-23720 GCA_963573935.1 Arctocebus calabarensis
GACAGAGAAGGGGGACGGAGGGAGAAGGGAGGAGAGAGGGGAGGAAAGAGGGGGAGGAGGGAGAAGGGAAGAGGGGGAGGGATGGGGAGGGGAGGAAAGAAGGGGAGGAGGGAGAAGGGAAGAGGGGGAGGGAGGGGGAGGGGAGAAGGGAGGGGGGAGGGGAGGAGGGAGAAGGGAAGAGGAGGAGGGAGGGGGAGGGGAGGACGGAGGATGTTTCCTGATGCTTTTCCCATGCTCAGCTCATCTTATGAGCCCCATTTTGCTTCCTAGAGGTCCATGAGATTTCTCTGAATCTTACCAACGAGTAGCCTTTACTGTTAACAATTTTGAACTTCTGTTGCTTATTACCTAATGATACTTGTCTAAAGCTTGCATTCCAAGCTGGGCAGCCCTGAGAGACCATGGGCTGTTTATGGAGCTGTAATTCACTTGATATGGACAGGTATGAAATCCGTGGGCACGGTTGAGGGAGACTCTGAAGGAAGAACCAGCAAGACCTGGTGGCAGGTTAGATATGGGGCATAAACATAATTTAGATCAGATGTTCCAAGTCTGGAGGCTCTGGGAGAATGATGGTCACATTGATACCAAGCCAAGGAGATGAAGGAAAAGGGGCGAAGAATTCAGTTTTAAATATGAGAGATGTTTTGGGCAACATGTAAACTTGGAATGGTAAACTGAAAAAGGTGAGCTCAGCTGTCTGCACTAACCTTAGGACGAGGACTCGTGATGAGAAGAGGTCAAAGACCTGGTTCGGGAACATTTTTAAAAAGCAGAAATTGACGATATTTGAAACAGCCAAGACACCAAGGGAACGAGGTTTCTAGAAAAGCAAAATACATGTGAAACAGTCCTATAAATCCCTTCAATTTAAAAATGTTTGGATGCCCTTAATTTGATGCATCCACAGATCTAGAATAACGTAGTTGTAATCTTGTCTAGTAAAATCCTACCCCTGGAAATCTGCTCTGTTGAAATTTGCTTTATTTAACACTGAATATAATGCCACAGGTACTGGCCAGATATAGTTTGACTAGTAAGTTGAAGAAGGTGCCTGTGTGCTAAAGTTATCTCAGTAACTGTTAAAATTAGAAGGTGCCAATCCAGGCATCCGTGGCCAGGAGGAGGAACACCCGAAGTCCTTTTAGAGAAGGCACGTCGTGAATCCTGTTCTCTAAGTATCCTTCAAGCAGTCATGGCTAGCTTGGAGGTGGAAGTTTGAGAGGATTTAAATTGGGGGGTTTCCCGTGTAAGACATCACTTTGCAATCATGTGCTCAGCTAAAAATGGTCCTTTTTCTAGGAACGCTCATGCCGGTGACGCGTTGTTAGTTTGGAAAAAGAATAAAAGACAAGTGTTCCCATCTTTCCTGCACTGCAGACTTAACCAACTAATTAAATCCACTTTGCTTTCTGGGCTTATGGTGACTTTGTGTAATTCAGACTGCAATCTTGTCACATCCAGAAGATCTGTCGTTGTCCAGGTTACCATGGCAGCTAAATTTTTTTCTTTCTTTCTTTTTTTGCAAAATTATCCCCAGCCCTTGGCTCCAGTTAACCACATAAGCAGGTGTATTATTAGCTTAATGAAGGGACCCTTTCTCCAGGCTTCTCCCAATGCTGTCAGGTAGCTGTCCAACTAGCATGTTTTGCTGTGTTTAGTACCTTATTCTCAGCATCCATCTGGAGCCCTCTTACAAAGCGGGTAGGTTGCGTGCCAGAGAACATCTTGCTGCCTCCGAAGAAAACTCATCTGTCTCTTTTTTTTCTTAAATGTGACCCATGACATCACGTTGTCCTCCCCAGCCCATCCGGAGCTGCTCAGGGAAGGGTGGCTTTGTTGCCATCTTCGCATGCATAGCTGTTGTCTGTGCAGTGATTCATTTTTCACGTCTGTAACTATAATGCAACATACTCTGGGATCAGTTTCAAACTCTAATGATTAGCACATGTTTATTCATTGCAAATGGAGCCGCGGCTGCAGTCCCTGCTGCACACATGTGATTGGGGTTGTTTTTTTGTTGTTGTTGTTGTTATTATTTTTTTTCCTCTGTTAGGTTGGTTCCTCCCATGGATCAGAATAGGCCACCAGCAGTTGACTCCTGAAATCTTCATCCTCTGCCTTTGAGGCACCTTCCTGGACCTGCCGTTTACCTAAGAGGTGTGTCCCTAGAGCACCTTCTGAGCGCCAGGCAATAGTCACGAGAAGTTCAGCTTCGTGCCCTGCATTAAGCATCACTCTGTACGCATGATCCCAGAAGAAAACGGCAGCCAGCTAATGGCAAAGGCACCCTTACAGACTCGAGGCAGTAATGCACTCCAGAAAAACACAGATGGGCGAAAAAAGCAATCTTTGAATCTAAAATATGGCAGGTGAACATTGAAAGACACAAAAGCAGGCATTCGTAAAGAGGTTAGGAAAATTAAGGGCATATTTTTTGTTAGCTAAAAAAAATCAAGTCCAGCATACGGTTGTCATTACCAGCTGCTACAGCTGGTGCCCACACTTCTCTGGGAGACATCCTAGAGAGTGTGGTCGGGTTCTTGGGCAGAGATGGTAAGCCACTCATCTGTCACCCTCAACATGACAGCAGTGTCAACTCTATTCAGTGACACAGGCAGAGAGCTGCAGTAACCAACATGCCAAAAAAAAAAAAATACAGATAATTTGGAGGAAATTGTGATGTATGGAGGGATTACTTTCGGTTAAATGGGTTTTCCTCCTCTCTGAACCTCATTCATCCCGAGAATTCCCTGCGCTAAATTGAAGCTTCTACAAATGCATCCTAGCTGTGGAGGTTGAAGAGCCACTGCAACATTTCTTTCATCCCTGAATTTACAGCTTTGTAAAGCAAAACTATATAAAAAAACCGTAAGATGTAAGAGGCTGAAAATAAAAAGGGGCAAAGCAGTAACAAATACGCAATCCCAGCCAACTCTTTCCCCCTGCTCAAGATGAAATGAAGACGGTAAGTATGGTGCAGTGTAACTGATGGTCATTTTTTGTCCAGCCTTAATAATCTATAAATGATCACAGATAAGGGATACGTGTATAGACTAGGTCTTCCCCTCCCCGACCCTGACTCTGACATTGCTCCCCTGTCTGCAGGCTATTCTGAACTTGCAGGTCTCTCTCATAGAGCATTCAGTTTTAAGTCTTGAAAAAGTAAAAAGCACTAGTTAAAACTTTTTGCACAAAGTACCTAACACACGAAAAATGCACAGCAAATGCCAAGCTATAATCATTTAAATATCTTCTTTCATTTATTCCCTTTCTCAGGTTCTACGTTGCGGAGAAGACTTGCAGAACCCTTGGCTTTCACGTCTAATCATGTGGTTCCAGGTGTTTCCAGTCCTCGGCTAAAGCACAGCCACGAGCAGGGTTTTCTGCCAGGGTGGATTCATCCTCTCCATACTTTTTCCAATTGTCTATAAATAGCATCACTTGTGAGGATTGTTGAAATAATTTGTTGCTATAATTATAATGACATTTCTAGAATGTTATAATCATATAAAACTGCCAAAATAGAAAGATGCTATTTTTTTTTCCTCCCCTAATTCAGTTTGTGCTTCATGGAGTGAAAGGAAAGATCAGGAATGCCACTTGTTCAGGGAGGATGCAGTATCGTAACAGAACAGAATGAAAATCAAGAGTACTTCCTTCAGAAGAAAGGCCGCTGGAGACTTTGAAATGGACACGGTTTTAGTCAAAAAGAGGAAAAGAAGAAAAGGAAAGAGAAAAAAATCCCCAAAGTGCAATTCCATACATACAAGAAAAGTGAAGACATGTGATGATATTATTCCAGCCGAGGGCCTCAGCCAAACCAAAGTCATTTTAATTTTTCATAGGCTTTTACATTTTTGATGACAACATCTCAGTTGAGGAGTCACACATGTCTGAGAAGGAAATATCTAAGATGGCTGTACTATGAGCATACTTGGAGTTGACACGAGACTTCCTCTGTTTTCAAATGGTCAGCCAGTGCAAAAAAAACCAAAATAAAAATGTATTGATAAAATGCAATTAGCTGAGAAATAGTCATTAATAATTTGAAAGACTACATCACAGTGAAGGGTGATTTCAAACCACTTCTCAGATTCCAAAACAGCATACTGTATCTGCATAAATTGTGTGGACTGATACAAAATGTCCAAGTTTATTTGGATGCAATTTGTCTTTCTTTTACTTCCCCCCCCCCGCCTTATTATTGTTTCAGATTAATTGAGGGTACAAAGAATTAGGTTACAATGTTTGCATTTGTTTGGTAAAATCTCTCTTATAATTCCGTCTGCCCCCCAAGAGGTGTGCCATATACCCTAACATTGTGCCCATTAAGTGGAAATGTCTTCCTTCTCAGTGACCAATGCTGGTGGGACCTTCTCTTTTGACCTGGTCAATGAGGCTAAACAGCAAAATGGGAACTGGCACTCTATAACATTTTTTAGCATTGATTAAATTTATAACTTTATATTTATATGATCCTTCACCCTCATCTGTTGTGCCTTAAGAAGATAAAGATAACTTTTGGTCACCTATGCAGGACCTGGTCAAGAATCTGACATGTAGAATCTACAGGCTATCGATCAATGTGAGTCAAAGGAATGAATGAAGGACAGGAAGACCTCAGGATAATTCTTGCTCTGAAATTTACATTTTGTAAGCTTAGGCCCAGCATGGCCTTTCTTAGAGCCTTGGTCTTTGGGGTTTGTTCATTTGTTTGGTTTTTTGTTTAATGAAATGGTTGGATTGGCCTGGGACCTCTCCAAAGATGTCAGTTTTAAATTCCATGAATCAATATAGTAGATGCCCCAGGGTTTTCCCAACCTCCTCTTTTCTGGCAACTGTCTACTCAGTTTCCAGCTCTGACTTATTTTGGTCTGCAACACAACTTTCCCATTTAGACCAGGGGTGGACTCCAGGTCCTGGCTGGAATGAGCACATCCTTTGTCTAGCCCTGAGGCTAGACAATCAGAACCCACGTATGGCTTCTCTGTAACCTGTGGGCTCGGGACCCATGGGGTAGCCACCTCCTGCCCAGCATGGAGAGCCAGGCAGAAGCAGCCGAGATGCAGAGATAGAGAGTGAGATGAAGCAATCTACAGAGCAGACATAACTAGTGGACAGCTCTGGAAATTCCTAGTGCCTGGCTGAAGCCTGAGGGTTTCCTGAGCTTGGGTCCATAGGATGGCTTGTAGTAAATTTCCTTTTTTTCTGTCTCATTTTGTAGGCAAAGTAACTCTAATTAGTTTTGTCGCTTGTATCTAAGGACTCAGCTAATATGAACATACATAGTTAATAGTTAAACCTAGTTTAATTGGTTATTCTGGTGATGACTTTTCAAATCCGCATTCATAGAAGCTTATACCCAGCATTTGTTGGGAGCAACATTTATCAACAACTGTTAGACATCACCTCTCTGAGGGATAAACCCAAAATGAGGGCAGTCTTTTATGTTCCTACACACCAGGAACTCTATAAAACTAGGGAGACAAGAGTTTTGGACCTGGGATGAGTCAAGAACCCATTTCGTTTTACAGTATAGTCTGAGGTCTGGTAGCGTGATTCCTCCTCCTTTGTTTTTATTTCTGAGTAATGTCTTGGCTAGTTGAGGTTTTTCTGATTCCATATAAAACGAAGTATTATTTTTTTTTGAGATCTTTAAAGTATGACAGTGGAGCTTTAATAGGGATTGCATTAAAATTGTGTATTGCTTTGGATAGGATGGACATTTTAACAATGTTGATTCTTCCCAGCCATGGGCATGTTATGTTTTTCCATTTGTTAACATCTTCAGCTATTTGTTTTCTTAGAGTTTCATAGATCTCTTTATAGAGCTATTTCATATCTTTGGTTAGGTGAACTCCCAAATATTTTATCTTCTTTGGCACCACTGCAAACAGAATAGAGTCCTTGACTGTTTTTCAGCATGGCTATTATTGGTATATATAAAGGCTACAGATTTATGAGTGTTGATCTAGGTATATATCCAGAAGACCAAAAATCACCTTATAACAAAGGTATTTCTACCAGAATGTTTACAACAGCCCAATTCATAATTGCTAAGTCATAGAAGAAGCCCAAGTGCCCATCGACCCATGGATGGATTAATAAATTGTGGTTTATGTATACCATGGAATATTATGCAGCCTTAAAGAAAGATGGAGACTTTACCTCTTTCATGTACATGGATGGAGCTGGAACATATTCTTCTTAGCAAAGTATCTCAAGAATGGAAGAAAAAGTATCCAATGTACTCATCCCTAATATGAAACTAATTTATAGCTTTCATATGAAGGCTATAATTCAATTATAGCAAAAGAATAAGGGGGAAAGGGTAAGGGAGGGGAGGGGAGTGGGGAGAATGGGTGGAGAGAGGGTAATTGGTGGGACCACACCTCCAGTGCATCTTAGAAGGGTACAGGTGAAACTTACTAAATGCAGAATATAAATGTCTTAACACAATAACTAAAAAAATGCCATGAAGACTATGTTAACCAGTTTTATAAAAAGGTTTCAGATTGTATATGAAACCAGCATATTGTACCCCATGATTGCATTAATGCACACAGCTATGATTTAAGGAAAAAGAACCCATTTTGTAGCATCAATGCTGAGCAGGTTGGCTTAGCCCACTGCTGTTGACCTTTGGAGTTTGTCTCCTGCACGTGTGCCTGTAATGCTCAGCCCTTTCTTTACACTTCCGTAGATTCCCATCCCCTAGACGCTGGGAGGCAGAAACAGAAGTCGCCTCCCGGATAGATATCACTGCAAACCTTTGTCTACCCTTGGTCTCCTCTTAACCGCCCTATCTCCTTGTCACGCACATCCTGACTTCATATTTCCTTTCCTGATCTCATTGAGAAATGAGAAATTGGGTTATGAGTTACCTAATTCCATTAGCCTCATTATTCCTTAGAAATCGGAGTCCTGGAGAGGTAGAGCTATGTAATGGAAGGAACCAGAGGAGTCGGAGTCCACGGGTAACTCTGTGATCTTGAACACACCTCCTCCCCTTCGATTGGTGAAATTAGAGCTAAGTTGCCTGATTTCTGGGATAACTCCACCTTGACTCCACCTTGACTTTCATTTGTTTCAAATGAAATTCTGTTTCCTTCATTCTCCCAAGTCTCAATTTCTAGGTTCCTACCACTCATTCCCTTGGCTTTAGGGGGTAGGGGTCTCATTTGCAGGCAGGTCTTTTCACTGTGGGTCACTCTGTTTCATTGTAGATGCTTTACTATTTTGACTAAATGACTTCTTTAAGAAAGAGGCTCCCAGTAGAAAGAAGGAAGGTAGGAGATGAGCGAGACACAGCTATTCAACCTGCAGGGGTCTGGAGTGCACGAGCCACTCTCTATATGCTGAGGGTTGGTATTTTCCACACTTTGTCCCCGTTTCTGTTTTTGATGGGCAATACAAACCTTGGTGATCGTTATTCTTATTAGCCTTACATTTGTTAAACTTTCCTTTTTTTTTTTTTGCTTTTTTAAAAATTTCAAAACATAAAGAGGATACAAAGGTTTTTGATCCATGGCTTGAGTTAGGGTTGCAAATGTGCCCATCACCTGAATAATGTTCATTGCATCCGTTAGGGGGGTTCCCCTTCTTTCCTTCTTGATTTCTTAACGATTTTTACTTCACTCCGTGCAGGGGTGTGTCCATTGGTTCGTTAGAACTTATTAGATAGTATATGTGGTGTTTGGTTCTTCATTCTTGGGCTAATTCACTTAGAATAATGGTCTCCACTTCCTCCCATATTACTGCAAAGGGCATTCATTCATCCTTTTTATGGTAGAGAAGTAAGTACTCCATACCACACTTTGTGAACTCACTCATGAATTGATGGGCTTTTGTGTTTATTCCACATCTTTGCCACTGTGAATTGTGTTGCAGTAAACGTTTGAAGGCAGGTGTCTTTTTGATAAAATGACTTTCTTTGCATTAATAACTAATAGTAGGATGGCTTGATTGAATAGTAGGTTTATTTTGAGTTCTTTGAGAAATCTCTGCACTGTTTCCCCACAGGAGTTGCAGATTTATAGTCCCACCAACAGTAAATGTTCCTTGTTCTCTGCAGCCACACCAGCATCTGTTGGCTTTAGACTTGATAAAAGCCATTCTAAGAGGAGTAAGGTGATATTGCATTGTGGTTTTATTTTGCGTTTCCCTGATGATTAATGACATTGGACATTTTCATCCTTTTTGAAAAGCTTCTGTTTATGTCTTTTGCCCACTTTTCAATGGGGTTGTTTGTTTTTTCCTTGATGATATGTTTGAGCACTTTGTAGTTCTGGATATTAGCCTTTTATTGGATGTGTAGGTTCTGAAATATTTCCCCCCATTCGGTAGGTTGTCTATCTGCTTTGTTGATTATTTCCTTATCTGCACAGAAGCTTTTAAATTCAATCAAGTCCCATTTATTTATTTTTGGTGCTGCTATAATTGCCATTGGGGTCTTAGTCATAAATTTCTTCTTTGCCTAGACTGATGTCTAAAAGAGTTTTTTCTACATTTTCTTCTAGTAGTCTTATGGGTTCATGCTTTACATTTGAGCTTTTTACCCATTTTGAATTAATTTTTATGGGTGGTGAGAGATAGGGGTCCTGTTTCATTCTTCTTCATGTGGCTATCCTATTTTCCCAGCATCGTTTATTGAATAAGGTTTCTTTTCCCCAATGTGCATTATTATCTGATTTATCAAAGATCAGAAGCTGTATGTAGTTGGTCTAAGGCTCTATTTTTGTACCAATACCTTGCTATTTGGGGTACTATAGCGTTGTAGTATGGTTTGAAGTCTGCTAATTTGAGGCCTCCAGCTTTGTTCTTTTTGCTTAGGGTTGCTGTGGCAATTCAGGGTTTTTCAGAGATTTATTTTTTTTAGATCTGTAGAATATGATGTTGGTATTTTGATGGGGAGTGTATTGAATCTGTAAATCACTTTGGGTAGTATAGACATTTTAACGATGTGGATTCTACCAATCCGTGAGCAGGAGACGTTTCTCCATTTGTTTGGTGTTTGTTGAAACACCCGCAGTTCCTTCCTGGTGTTTTGTCATTCCCCTTGTAGAAATGTTTCCCCTTCTGGGTTAAGTGTAGGTATTTTATTTTCTTTGTAGGTATTGTGAACAGTAGTGAGTCTTAGGTTCGGCTGTCAGCTTGACTGCTATTGGAATATAGAAATACAACCGATTTGTGTACGTGGATTTTATATCCTCAGACTTTCCTAAACCTATTTATCACTTCCTGGAGTCTCTTGGTGGCATCTTTGGATTTTTCTAGAGATAAGATGATATCTTCAGCAAACATTGATATTTTGACCTCCTCTTTCCTGATTTTGATGCCTATATTTTTTTCTCTTGCCTGATTGCTTGATTAGACTTCCAGGACTCTGTTGAACAGAAATGGTGACAGTGGGCACCCTTGTCTTCTTCCAGATCTTAGTGTGAATGCTCTCATTTTCCACCGTTCAGTATGATTTTGACTGTGGGTTCCTTATATATGGTTCTGATAATTTTGAGATATGTTTCTTCTATGCCTAGTTTGTTGAGGATTTTTAATCACAAAGGGTACTGTATTTTGTCAAATGCTTTTTTGTGCATCTATTGAGATGATCCCTATGATATATAGTCTTTGCTTTTGCTTCTGTTTATGTGGTGAGTCACATTTATTGATTTTTGTATGTTGAACCAAACTTGCATTCCTGGTATGAGGCCTACTTAGTCACAGTGGATTATTATTATTTTTTTTAATGTGTTGTTGAATTCAGTTTTCTATTATTTTGTTGGGGATCTTTGCATTTATATTCATAAGGGATATTGGTCTGTAGTTTTATTTTTTTGTGTTGTGTCCTTTCCTGGCTTTGATATCAAGGTGATACTGGCTTTATAGAATGAGTTGGCAAGGGTTCCCTCCTTCTCAATGTCAGGGAATAATTTCTGCAGTATGGGTACCAGCTCTTCTTTGGAAGTCTGATAGAATTCAGTTGTGAATCCATCTGGTCCAGACCTTTTTTTGTGTGTGTTTGAAGACTTTTTGTTATTGCTTCTATCTCTCTATTATTATATAGAATATTATTATTCTATTTAGGAATTCTACTTTGTCCTGATTAAGTCTTAGAAGGTTGTGTGTTTCCATAAATTTTTCCATTTCCTCTGCATTTTCTGATTCCTGTACATACAGATTTTCATAATATTCATGGATAAAATTTTTATATTTTTGTGCTGTCAGTTGTAATATTTCTTTTTTCAGTTGTCATTGAGCTTATTAGAGTCCTTTCTGTTCTCTTCCTGATTAATCTACCAAGAGCTCTCTCAATTTTGTTTATCTCTTCAAACAACCGATTTTTTGTTTTATGCTCTTTTGTATTTTTTGGTACTGTTGTTTTCAATTTCATTTAATTCTTCTCTTACCTTTGTTATTTGTTTTCTTCTGCTGCCTTTGGGTTTAGTTTGCTCTTCTTTTTCTAGTTGCTTGTGATGTGATATTCTGTTGTTAATTTGTGATCTTTACGAATTTTTGGTGTAGGCATTTAAAGCTATGAATTTTCTCCTTAGTTATGCTTTTGCCGAGTCCACAGATTTTGATAACTTGTGTGCCCTTTGTGATACAGTTCAAGAAATATTTTGATTTTTATCTTAATTTCATTAGAGGCCCAACGATCTTTCATTAGTAGGTTATTTAATTTCCATGACTTTGTGTAGAACTGAGTGTTTCTCTTAGAATTGATTTCTAGTTTTAGATCCTTTATGGTCTGAGAAGGTACATGGCAAGACTTCAATTTTATTTTAAATTTATTAAGACATGTTTTGTGGCCTAAGACATGATCAGTCTTGGAGAAAGTCACATGGGCTGATGAGAAGAATATCTATTCAGTAGTTTGAGTGTATAATGTTTCATAAATGTCTGTTAGATCTAATTGTTCCAGGTACTCAATTTCAGTGTCTCTTTATTTATTTTCTGCTTTGATGATCTATTTAGTTCTGACAATGGGATGTTGAAGCCTCCAGCAATTGTGATGCTATTATTTATTTCCTTGCTTAGCTCTAATAGCATTTGTTTTATGTATCTGGGAGCTCCCATGTTAGATACATGGGATTTAGGATTATTATATCTTCTTGTTGAATTGCTTTCTTCAGTATTCTAAAATTTTCATGTCTGTTTTTCTTTATTATTGCTGATTTAAAGTTGATTTTATCTGCTATGAGAATGGCTACACCTGTTCTCTTTGGTTTCCATTTGCATGGAATATTTTTTGCATCTTTTCACATTGAACCTGTGTGTGTCCTTATAGTTTAGATGTGTCTCCTGGAGATAATGCATAGTTGGGTTATGGTTCATTTGTTCAACCAACCTATGCCTTTTGAGAGGCACATTCAAACCATTAAGGTTAAGAGATAGAATTGATATGTGGGACACTGCTCTGTTCATCATGTTTGGAAGTGTCTTATGGTTTCTTTTCCTTTTTGTGCTATTATTTTATAAGAGTGGTGAACTTTCACTTTTTTTAGTAGTTTAAACCTGATCGATATCTATTGTACTGATTCATGTAGAATGAAGTTCTGAGTATTTTCTGCAGGGCAGGTCTGCACATGACAAATCCCCACAGTGGTTTCTTGTCTGGAAAAGACTTAATTTTTCCATCAACAGTGAAACTTCGCTTTGCAGGATACAAAATTCTAGGTTGGTAGTTGTCCTGTTTATGGCGTTTGAAGATGGGGACCCACTCCATTCTGGCTCGCAGGGTTTTCCATCGAGAAGTCTGCTGTTAGCCCTGCTTGTTTTCCCTTCTTGGTCAGTTGTTACTGATGCTTAGCTGTTTGTAGAACTTTCTCCTTCATTTTGACTTAGGCAGGTTGACTATTGTGTGTCTTGGAGATGTTCCTTTTGCTATTAATCTTCCCAGGGTGCAGTGACCGTCTTGTGCCTGGATGTCTGTTTCTACTCCACCAGGATGCTTTTGGCTAACGGGCATGGAGCTCTCTCCTTTTGCTCGCCTCATGGCTAGCATCTAATATAACTTTCTCCTTCTGTTTCTATCATGCACAGCAACTTGCTCTGTAAGTGACACCCCCCCCAAGCAGCAGTCAATGAAGCAAAACTCTGGAGTGGTTGGCCTTGCCACTCCAAGGCAAATATTAGGCACCAGAGAGTTTGTTTCATAAACTATGTTGCTGTCTTAATAAGAGCCAAACTAGCCACTGTAGACCAAATCTTTCTCTTCATAAACAGACTATTCACCACATATCAGTCAGATGCAAGAGTTTAGCATGTGGTGATACTCAGTTTCCTAGGCATGGATAGATGATTGTAAGAAGGGAATGTCCGCTAAACCATCCAGCAAGTGGGAATTCCCTTGTTCGTTACTAGTATTTATATTGGGGCAGATTGTTGACTGATAATGGTGCTTAAGACATTTCAACAAATACTTTTGTATAGATTTATTATCAGGGCTTTCTTATGTCTTTACGGACTGCGGCCCCTTGCCCTTATCAATTTCCTATGACTTCCTTAGTGCCTCTTCCCTCAGAACTGAGATCATACTAAAGGAGAAACTGAAAATAAAGTAATTCACTAAGTGGAAAAGATTTTGTTATGACTATAAGTTTGCAAAAACAAAATTAAAGCTAATACAGTTTCATGCAATGTCATGGATAATGGCAACAATGTAGATAACAGCCAAGAAAAGTCAGCTTTATTGCTTTCTTGGCAAACAAGCCAAAAACAATAGTTCATCAAGTTTCCACTATATTCATAATGGAACATTTTATAATATTCTAAGGAGAAGTTTGATAAAAGTCAAGACCATGCTTTGGATCAAAATGCTAAGTTTTTTGTTAAAATAAAGTTCTAAGTTTATTTGTCATGCTTTCTTTCCAAATTCCAAACTAATTTCTTTGGGGCGAAGGTCTCTATAAATTTGTTTCTTTCTTTTGTAACATAAAAGCCATGACATTTATAATTAAAGTGACCATTGTTTTTGCAGTGGGTGTTCTTGGCCTGTTATTTCCTTCATAATTTTTACTACAGCTTTTGGGGACTGATTCACTTAGTCTTGGCAGTTACTGAATCTTCTTGTCCTTTGCAGCTATAGAGATGCCTCAAGTTGGCAGGAAGGAAAGGGAAGTCTTTATGCTCTTGAATACCAAATCTGGCCTCTAACACAGTCTGGAAGGAACACTTTTTGAAATGACATTAGAACCAGCCAAAGAACATCCCGAAGACCTTCCAACGAGGGTGGAGAGAACTTCCGACTGAATTATAGGCTGTCAGGCAGGCAGAGTAGCTAATTCTGAATGAGTAGAAATCTCATTTATAATGTTCAGATTAGGTAATATGTTTCAGAAGACAATCTAAGTCAAAGGAAAAGACTGATATAGCCAAAGACTGAATATTTATCTGTGAATCCAGCTGGGTTTTGATGGAAGAATTGATAATAGGGAAAACTGGTTTTTTGGACTGACTTTTGATGTTGGGTTAGTCATAGGGGGAGACATCCACATGGCCAGATGGCTGAGACATCATAATTCCCACAAATGCCCTTTTACCAAACAGCTTTCCAATTCTGTTATCTACAACTAGAATTTAACAATGATATACCTGATAAGAAGATTTTTTCCAGAGTCACAGATGTGGTTATCACCTTGCACTCCAATGACTGAGGGAAGGATCCATAAATAGGATCAATCTCCAATAGCCTATTCTGGGCTTTCTTATGGAAAGGAAGTGAGAAAGATTCCTGCAGCAATCAATGAGACAGATGGCCAAAGGGATGCTTGCAGAAGAGACATCAAAGAAACTCAGAGGTCTGGCTCTACCAGGCCAAGACATAGGAACCCTGGCTGGGTACCAGACACCTAGAGCTGGAAAGGCAGTGTCAGAGTACAGAGTCCTTTTGAAATTATGACTTGAGCCTCAAGTAGAAGCATAAAAAGAGGGGATAGCAGCCCTGTAAATATCCACAGGTCAACTAAAAGGGTCTGATGTGATTTAAATCTCACCAATTTTTGAAATTCAGTAACAACAAGAAAACACTGAATTCCTTTTCTGGTGTGTTAAATAATGATAATATATACCTTGAAAACTCATTATAACCATTAGCATGAATAACTAGTGATTTAGAATTTGAGTTAAATAGTCGGGCTGCTACATTTGTGCTCTTTGGGTGTTTGAATATAACTAGTTGAGGATTAAATGGAGAGAGACATTCATCAGTCCCAGAAATAAATAGCAGGCTTGCTTGCAAAGTCAAAATTGGAAAGGAGAAATGAGAAATCTTAGAGAAAATGTCTGTTGTATGAATGAATGAATAAAAAGTAGATTTTCCACACCTTAATTACAGGAAGATTTCAGGGAAGGAATTGACTCAAGTTTTTAAGAAGAAGATGACAGAGTGATAGACAATTTCAAGAAAGAGTTTTGCTTTTGTTTTTTGTTTTCATGTTCTCTAAGATTGGAGAAGGAGTTTATTAAAAGGGCAAAAATTATGTTTTCGTTATTTAGTAATCTTCTTGAGTTAGACAAAAACTGATGATAAGCTACCTTTCTTGAAATAAAAGGACTATCTAGGACCCAGTTAAACATGATCTCAAAAAGCAATTACTTAACATATTAAACTAAGACAAACCCACTGCAGCATCCTTATTTCCTGATAGAATAATCCTTAGTAATTTACATTGTATCTAGAAAAAATGGAATTTATCATCAAAGCTAAGCAGGTCTATAGCTATTTTGGTTCATTATAAGGATAACTTTGGATTTGATGGTGTTGAATCCATTTAAACGTCAAGATCGGTTGACTACGTGTATTTTGGGAAAAAAGAAAATTCGTTGAATTAAAAGTTTTTACAGTGTAGATGTGTTTTGAGTGATTCAAGTCAGGGCCAATAGACTGATTTTAATGTACTTTTGTTAAAAACTTCCATTGATGTCTGAGTTTAGGATACTTTTGGCTTCAAGTGCTATCTATTGAGATGTTGGTGAAATATCAAGCAAGGTGAACACAACAGTGAACTTGCAAACAGTACTCTGAAGGTCTCGACAAAATAAAATCATCAAAAAGAAACGTTGAAATGCAATGTTGAACAGAATGCAGGAGGCATTTTCAAAGGCTTTGCTACCTTTGGACTCCCAGACCACCAAAAGATTAGCAAGATTCTGATGTACAGGAATGTTAGAAAGTTTCTAGCCTCACTTATCCCTCGGAAACTTAAAAGGACAACAAAAATTGAAACTGTCAAATCATTTTATAGTGTTAAAAAAAGATCCAGTCCACGCATGCTTGTAATTTCCATAAATTAGCCTTGTAGGCCAGCATGGTGTTTTGTGACATTGTGGAGCAATGCATCTTACAAATTAGACAGGAGCTCTGGCCAAGAACAGTTTTAAGGACAATTATAGATCCTGTGTGTTCTTTCTTGCACACTGAGCTCAGATCTTCTCTGTCTGACCGGAATCACAAAGAGGAGAACTGAACATTTTACCCAAAATATTGTTGTATAACAGTGGCACAAAGGCCCTTTCCAGGAGACAGACCTTGTTACAAGTGTCAGCAAGGCAGAAGCGTGGAGAATCTCCACATGAAGAATCTCTATGTGGCCTGTGTCTGCCTAGGTAGCTGGCAGTGGCTTAGGTTCTGAAGTGATGGGCTGAATTTGCAAATCATATTTTCAAAGGAGCAGGGAGGTACAATTAGGAAGATCAATGTATGAAAACAGCACCTGAGGCCACTGGCATGGGAATGCAAACTTGTGCTGAGGATTGGAGATCTGTTTGACATGGTTATCAGAAACAATGAAATGTGACTTTTTTAATGTTGCCCCCAGCTCTTGTCAAAAAGTCACTTCTTGGCTGGGCATGGTGGCTCACGCCTATAATCCTAGCACTCTGGGAGGCTGAAATGGGCAGATTGCCTGAGCTCAGGAGTTTGAGAACAGCCTGAGCAAGAGGGAGACCCCACCTCTCCTAAAGATAGAAAAAATGGCTGGATACTGTGGTGGGCACCTGTAGCCTGGCTACTTGGGAGGCTGAGGCAAGAGGATTGCTGGAGCCCAAGATTAAGGTTGCTGCGAGCTGTCGTTCCACAGCACTCTACCAGGGGGACAGAATGAGACTCTGTCTCAAAAAAAAAAGTCACTTCTATGAGTTACCTTGTCCTTTCCTTCACCCCATCTCTGCCTTTTACTTATTCACACCTCTATGCCTTTGCATACCCTGTTTCCCCCCAATGCCTCTTTTGAGTGAATTACAGCAATCAACAACAATTCACTTGATGCTGATTATGAGCAAGATGCTATATTTGAAATTTGGACAATCTAAAGATCTCCAAGACCTAGGCACTTCCCTCAAGGAGTTTATAATCTTCTTAAAAAGATAAAGCACAACATTTTTGCAAATAACTAAAAACAAATACACAAAATCACCCCATGTGTGGGAGAGATACAGCAATTCAAAGGAGAGATGTCATTATCTCAAGGAAACTCCATGGAAGTGGGTTTTAACCGGGCCCTGAAAGAGAAGCAGGGTTCAGGTAGGGAGAATCATATAGGGCTGGGGGTGTGGGGTGGCATTTAGAGTTGGCAAGGTAGGCAAACAGGACCAAGAAAAGAGATAGGGGCCGGGCATGGTGGCTTGTACCTGTAATCCCAGTGCTTTGGGAAGCCAAGGTGGGATGGATGATTGCTTGAGGACAACGGATGGAGACCAGCCTGAATAACATATCAAGACCCTATTGCTACAAAAATGAAAGAAAAATAAATAGCCAGGCCTGGTGGTGCAGGCATATAGTCCCAGATACTTGGGCGGCTGAGGTGGGAGGATCTCTTGAGCTCAGGAGTTCAAGGCTGCAGTGAGCTATGAAACAGAGGAAGATCCTGTCACAAAAAAAGAGAGAGAAAGACGAGGGTGAGGGGGCACGATGTTGACAAGGTTCAGATGCCCAAAGCACTAGCATTTTTACGTGTTTATCTAGTAAGTGAAAGGGAGTTCCTAGAGTGAAGGGGTATTTGGGGAATAATTTGTAGGACCCATGCAAGGTGAAAAGTAGAGCTCCTTGTTCAGAAAGCAGGGGGGAAAGTTCCATTAAGAAAACCAATATCTTTTTCTTCTGTGGTCTTTTTCCACTGTCGCTTTGTTGTTGGTGTTAGTCTTGTTTTGTTTGCTATTTAATGTCAATTTCCTTGGGCACAGGATACTCACAGGGAAATCATAGTCTCCCACGGGTGCCTGAGCCTCTCCTCCTACAACTCACCCCCTGGGCCCATTCTCCCCTCGGTGCTGGACCAATGTGGTTCACAGTGGGAAGGTTGAGTCCGGAATCTTCCCTCCCCAAGGCTGCTGCCCAACGCCTGGCAGATGGGGGCCCCCGAGGCCATTATGCCTGGATATAGTCGGAACCTGGATCAGTGGGTAAGAGGCTCACTCCTACAGAGTTGCTCTTCCAGTGCTGTGTGGCGCTGCCAGCTGGGGTCAGGAGCAGCAGTAGGCACAGTCCACCCCGAGACTCCGCAGGGCAAAGGTGCCCAGACCTGTCCCTCCCAGAGCCTGCACACTGCCCCTGCTGGAAGGAGGGGGTGCAGCAGCAATTGCTGGGCAGAAGCAAGGAGGAAGAAACCAGCGGACCCAGGGAGCAGGCCACAGGGCAACTCATGGAGAGGGTGACAGAAAGCCAGAGGGACATAGGATCTCATGGGGATGAGGCTCCAAGTCCTGACACATAGTCCACAGTCCCTTTGGATTTCAGATGCAATCCATGAGGTCAAAATGTTAAGAATTCCAAGGTGGTGGGTGGCGCATGTAACTCAAAGGAGTAGAGTGATGGCCCCATATGCCGGAAGTGGCAGGTTCAAACCCAGCCTCGGCCAAAAATTGCAAAAAAAAAAAAAAAGAAAGAAAAGAAAAGAATTCCAAGGCGGTGATCACAGAGTTTTAAACCTCAAACCCCAGAGTTCAAGGTCACCTGTGACAGTGCCAGCTGAATGTCATCAGCCTGGCCCTGGGAGTAGCAGAGATGCCTGTAAGCAGTCAGTGTCCTGGAGCAGGTGGCTGGGTTTCCCAGGGGAGAGCAAAGGAGCAGAAAAAGCAAGAACCATAAAAGGGGGGAAGGGAGTCTGCAAATAGGGGAGAAAAATAAGTAGGAGGCGATTATGGAGTCTAGAACTTGGGAAATACAGACAAAAAAAATTTTAACACCCTGGTATGAAAAGGAAAGGAAGCAGAAGAAGTTAGTTTATTTCTGTTCTAACTTTAGCATTGGAGGTGGGTTTAGAGGAAGGGCAAAGATAAGTGGTTCCATTGTGGAAATGGCAAGCCCAGGTTGACAGCACAGTCACTGGGAGGATGTGGGGGAAAGGTGGGTGGATATAGACCAGAGAACTCGAGGGAAAGGACTGAGATGGAGACTCCTCAGGGATTTGCTAAGGGAGGAGCTTCCCAAGGGAGCAGATGAGGTCTTTACAAGAGAGAGGACCATAATAAAATAAAAAAATAATAAAAGGATTTTATTTCTTCTGAGTAGATGTCCAGTAACGGGATTACAGGATTACATGGGAGGCCTAGTTTGAGTTCTTTGAGGATTCTCCATACTTCCTTCCAAAAAGGTCATATTAGTTTGCAGCTCTATAAAGGTGTTCCCTTGTCTCCACAGCCACACAGGCATCTGTAGCTTTGATGTGATGATTGGGCCATTCTCATTGGGGTTAGGTGTTTTATCACAAGGACATTTGCACTAGACTGTTTATCGTAGCTCAGTTTACAATTGCCAAATTGTGGAAATAACCTAAATGCCCACCAACCCAGGAATGGATTAATAAGTGGTGATATATGTATACCATTGAGTACTATTCAGCCACTAAAAAAGATGGTGACTTTATATCTTTTGTATTAACCTGGATAGAGTTGAAACACATTCTTTTTAGTAAAGCATCACAAGAATGGAGAAGCAAGAATCCAATGTATCCAATTCTGATACGAGGACAATTGATGACCTAGTGCATGGTGGGGGGTGGGGAAATGGGGAAGCGGAAGGAAGGAGGGGGGTGGGGGTCACGGTGTGTGATACACCTCTCGGGGGTGGGACACAATTATAAGAAGAACTTTACCTAACCAAAAAAAAAGGGGGAGAGAGAGAGAGGACCAGAGAATGTACCCACAGGTTACCCGCCTTTAAAGGACAGAAAGAAAGGGGCTCCCTGGGAGCAGGCAGCATCAACAGAGAGGAAACCCCAGCACAAGGCTAAGAGAGGAGTGAATTTTAGAAAGGAGGCCAAACGAGCTGAATAACCCAGAAAATCCTGGAGAATGAGGACAGGCAAATAATTCTTCTTTGTAATTCTCAAGGGTATACTTTTGGTGGCATAATTAAGTGACTTACAAAATGGGAGGGCTGCATACAAATTGTAACTCTCAATGGCTGAGTTCAGCCTGGGACGGACGGCCATAGAGCAAAGCAAAGCATCTAGGTTTCAGTCTTAATTTGGGCACTTGCTAGTTGGATGGTCTTAGGCAAGTTACTTAATCTTGCTTCCTGGCCCATGAAGTGATTAGATCAATACAGTAATACATTCTTCTTCTTCTTTTTTTTTTTTTTTTTTTTTTTTAATATATAGTGTCCCTCTGCCACCTTGGGTAGAGTGCCATTTTGTCATCATAACTCACAGCAACTTTAGTATCTTGGGCACAAGTGATCCTCTTGCCTCAGCCTCTCAAGTAGCTGGGAGTATAGGTGCCCACCACAATGTCCAGCTGATTTTTCTGTTTTTAGTAGAGATGGGGTCTCGCTCAGGCTGGTCTTTAGTTCCTGAGCTCAGGAGATCCACTCATTTCAGCCTTCCAGTGGGCTAGGATTACGGGCGTGAGGCATTGCACCCAGCCCAGTACAGTATTCCTTATTGGGGAATGAATAAATACAACGTCCAACACTCTGCCTGGCATGCTGCCGCTATTATTAGTATTATATTGAAGGCTTAGGAGCAAGATTGATAACTAAACTAGGTTTGTGCCCTCTGGGAGTCAAGTAGCCTACTGGTTGAGAAAAACTTATACATGAATGGCTAAAATGCAAGACAGCAGAAATGTTCCAGTAGAAACACAACCCACTTGTTAAGGGACCAAGAGAGATAAGGAGAACCCCAAAGCCCAGTGGACCAAACAGGAGTCACAGTCGGGCCAGCACTTATTAAAATCTCAATTCCATCACTCTCGAGTTCTGTGACCTGGATGTGACACCAACTATAAGTGGTCCCCTGATACTTGTTCTCTGGTATTTGCAACACACATGCACACCCATTATTTAAACAATGCATATGGCTGCTCTGTTAAAGATTATAATTCCCAGTCCCCATTGTTGCTAGATGTGGGCATGTGATAAAGTGCTGGTTTATAGGACATTAAAAAAAAAAAAAAAAGAAGATATGGATTAGCTCTGATTTAGGTCATTAAAAGAAAAGAATATACTTATTTGATCTTTTTGTTTTTTCATCCTGATGGTGAGAATGCACGCGCATTACTGAAGCTGGTTCAGTCACCCTGGGCTATGCAGCAGAAATGGTAGGTTGAGGCTAATATAGCAAAAAGACAGAAATATTCTAAATCTATTTTGTGGGGCTGCCAACCTTCCCTGGACAGCTTGTATTTAGACTGTTAAGCAAGACAGAAATACATTGCCCTATTGTTTAAATCACTGGCAATTTGGTTCTTTCTGTTACTGTAACTGCCCTTTGTATCCTAAATAATAAAATATTGTGGACATTAAAAATGAGGATAAAATAATTACCTCATAGTATTGTGAGAACTGAGCCCTTTCTAATGCATAAGAAGCACCACGCTCCAAGCCTGGTACCTTGCATGTCCTACATACTTTATCCGTGTTTTCTGAAAACACAAACATTATGGCTAAAAGATGCTACTGATAGAGAATTTCCAAGGTATGCTTGAGAGGAAGTGGTTGTAGGCTACCATTTAGACAGACGTTACAGGATTTGAACTTTATTCTTTAAGCAGTGGCTTTTTATGGTTAATAACATATAGATATTGAGATTATGCTTGTGTATTTTGATACAAATGGAAAACTCATAATCTATTGAGATCCTACTTATGCCAAGCACTGGGAAAACAGAGGTAAAGAAACTGAGGTCTTTGTCATCAAGTTTCAAGGTCAAGGCAATCATTATAAGCAATAACACTGCATAAAAGCTTGGACTGTGGCACCTGATTGTTTTAAATTGTTTACTTTTGAATTCTGGCTCCATTACTTATTAGTTGGGGACCTTAGCCAATTATTTCATATCTCTTTAACTCAATTTAATATTTATTATTTTTTAATTTATTTCATATCTCTTTAACTCTATCAAAGAGAGAAAATGTACAGATAGTAACACCTATTTATGGAGTTCTTTGGATAAGGAATAATGAGCTAATACATGCAAAGCACACAAAATAATGCTTGACATTAAAAGCTCAATTTATGGTAGCCATTGTATCAGTTAACTATTGCTACACAACAAACCACCCTAAAATTGTTAGCTTCAGACAACACACGTTTATTTAGTTCATAATTCTTCAGGCTGGCAATTTAGACTAGGCTTAGCTGTGCGGTTCATCTGGTCTTGAGTGCACTCCCTGATGTGTCTTCAGTCAGCTACAAATTGGCTAGGGGGTTCTGCTTCTGGGGATAGCTTATTTCTACAGTCATTGGCTAGGGAGTGACAGTGGCAATTGAGCCATTTGTCTGTCATACTCCAGCAGGCTTGTCAAGCTTTTTCTTGTGGTGGAGATAGGATTCTAAGAGAAAGTAGAAGTGTGAAAGGTCTCAAGGCTTAGGTATAGAACTGGCACAGCATTACTGCCACCATCTTCTAGTGGTCAAAGCAAATGGCAAGTTCAACAACCCAAAGGTGGGGAGGACCTGCCTCTAGTTCTTGATGGGAGGAGATGGAAGGTCACTTTGCAAAGGGTGTGGATATAGGTAAGCCATTAATTGGGGCTATCAGTGCAATCAATTTACCTTAGTCTCTCATCTGGTTCTAGTTATTCATATCCGTCCTGCATGCAAAATATACTCACACTCTCCCAAGACCTTCAAAATCTCATCCATTCATGGTATAAAACTTCACATTGCTCTTAGGATGTGGTTCATCTTGCTCTGGAGGGCTATGAAATACAGAGACAAGTTACTTGCCCACAGAGACCCAATATATAATGCTGATGCAGGGGGAAAGACAATTGCAGTGAATTCGCCTAGTGAAAAAGAGAAAGAATGGGAGGTACCAGCAGTAACTTGCTCCTAAAAATTCTGAAATCTCACTTGATAAATATTTCCAGGTCCCTTGACTCTCGGTGTGGGAAATCAGGAGTGGTTCCTAATTAAACTTTCATTCTGGTCCCTGTGAGTGGTTCCCTGGTCTATTTTTTAATTTTTATACAAACTTCTTATTTCACTCCTGATTCTGCCCTCTGAGATGTTTTTCTTCTCCCATCACTCTCTTTGGTCACATCTAAATAAACAACCTGATGCTGACAAAAGAATGACTTTCTTAACCTACTTCTGCCTGTTGAAAAGAAGATGCCCTGGCTGGGTGGCTCATGCCTGTAATCTTAGCACTCTGGGAGGCCAAGGTGGGTGGATTGCCTGAGCTCAGGAGTTTTAGACCAGCCTGAGCCAGACCCTGTCTCTAAAAATTTAAAAAGAAGAGAAAATAAAAGATAAGAAAAGAAAAGAAAGAAAAGATGTTCAAGTTCCTTCATATGTTTGAACAATGGCAGCCCCTCTAGTTTAAACTTGGGTGCTGTTGTCTATACAACTTCTTGAAAATATAGTGGGTATTTACTCATCTGCTCATTTTATTCACTACAGGCAGAAGACAGCACCACAATTGTTTTCTGGCTCTCCAGATTTACTTACTCTTACTTTGAGATTACATTTTTTGTGAGATTGCAACATTAGTATTCCCAATGCCTTTAGTTCAAACAAGGTAGTCTGTCTTAATTATTTTAGAGGATCAACCCGAGATCATGTAGCCACGCCCTTGGTTCATTCTGTGCCCTCAGTCTGTATTTTACTTTGAGAATCTTTGGTGTTTGAAGAGACTAGAAATGAGTAACTGTTACATTTCCTAATGCAGCAAACTATTCTGCTTACAGATTAGCTCATTCTTTCTTTATCTCATCTCTTTCTCAATATTCGTTGTCATATGTAGCTAGAAGCAACCAGCTAACACTTTCAACATTCTGCTTAGGGAATCTCCTTAGCCAAATTGAAACATTTGTTAGGTATATTTTTATCTTCTTATCTTATATCTCTATCTATCCACCAATTTATCTTTTAACTTGCTGCAGGCGACAGTGGCTTTTTAAATTACAACATTATCGAGAAATAATTCCCATACTATAAAATTCACCATTTCAATAGCGTAATTCAGTGGTTATCCAACCGTCACCACTATCTCATTTTAGAGCATTTTTAAAAAATAATTTTATTGAATCATAATTGTGTACATTGGTGCAATCATAGGGCACAATGTGCTTCATATACATTCAGAAATATATTTTTTTATAATTTTATTGAATCATAATTCTGTACATTGGTGCAATCATAGGGCACGATTCATATACATTCAGAAATGTTTTGATTGTACTGTTACAGATAGCCTTCATGGCATTTTCTTGATCACTATATAAAGACAGTGATACTCTACCTTTAATAAGTTTCACCAGTACCCTGCTAAGAT
>CAUYON010035992.1:0-21908 GCA_963573935.1 Arctocebus calabarensis
ATGTTTTCATATAGTAAACGAGAAAATATCATGAACGGTATGTCAATCAGGTTGATAAAATATCTCAGATTGCATGTGAAGCCCCCACACTGTACCCCATGGTTGAACTAATGTACACAACTATGATTCAATTAAAAAAAAAAAAAGAAAAAATATATAATTTGGGTTTCTGATATTTGGTATATATATATATGCTTATAATTTTTATAGCTTTTCAAATTGACTTGTTTATCAATATCTAATGTTCTTCATTGTCTTGTGTGATGGTTTCTGAATTAAAGTCTATTTTGTCTGATATTAATATAATACAATCACTCTAAATCTCTTAGGTTACTGTTTTCTATCCTTTCACATTTGAACTATTTATGTCTTTAGATACAAAATGAGTCTCTCCTAGACAGCATATAGGTAGGTTATTTTTTTTTAAGTCCTTTCTGCCAATCTATGTATTTTGATTGGAGCATTTAATACATACACATTAATGTAATTCCTGATAAAGATAAAAAAATTCTGTCAATTTTGCTATCTGTTTCCTGTATGCCATGTAGCTTTCTTGTCCTTCATTATCTCTATTAATGATATTTTGTATTCAGTTTTTCAGTTTTTTTTTGTTGTAGTGACATGTTTCCAGTTACTCCTCATTTCTTGTTGCTTGTATACTATAGATATTTATTTTAAAGATATAGTCTTGTAGTCTCCATAAAGATTACAAATAGCATCCTAAAGTTACAAATATCTAATTTGAATTGATGCCAATTTAATTTCTACAGCATACAAAAACCATACACTTATTTAGCTCTGTCCCTCCTATGCTATTTTTACATTTTTATATATGTGCCCACGAGCATAGATTTATAAGCACTTTTACATATTTATTTTTTAAGTTTTATAGAAAACAATAAGCAACAAAGCAAGATTCGAATAATATTAGCTTTTGTATTTGCCTGTGTATTTATTTCTACCTGAGATCTTTTTAACTTCATGCAATTTTTAGTTACTTTATAGCAGCCTTTCATTTCAACCTGAAGAATTCCCAATATTATCCTTATATGACATGCCTAGTGGTAATGATTTCCCTTGGATTTTGTTTATCTAGTAATATCTTAATATTCCCTTCATTTCAAATGACAAAATTCTTGATTGATGGCACTTTTTTTCTATCAGCATTTAAAGTATAGCAACCCACTGTCTTCTGGTCTCCAAGATTTCTGATGAGAAATTGATTGATAATTTCAATGAAGATTTCTTATACATAATGAATCACTTTTCTCTTGATGTTTTAAAGGTTCTGTGTTTGTCTTTGGCTTTCAACAGTTTAATTATAATATTCTCCATGTGGGTCTCTTTGGATTTATCCTACTTAGAGATCATTAAGCTCCTGGGATTTGAAGACTCATATCTTTTCTCAAATTGAGGAAGTTCTGAAAGATTTATTTTTTCAAGTATTTTTTACCCTTTTCACTCTCTTCTCCTTTTGGTACTTCAGTGATTTAAAATTTGGTCAACCTAATGGTGTCCCAGATATCCCTTAGGTTCTTTTCACTCTTCATCATTCTTTCTACTTTCTGCTCCGCTGACTTGATAGTTTCAATTGTATTGTCCTTTATGCAAGTCCACGGATGGATTCTTTAATCTTTCTATTCAAATCTTGTGTTAAATTTCTCTGGTGAAATTTACATTTTAGGAATTATAATTTTTAATTTCAGAATTTTTTTATTCCTTTTTATAATGTTTATCTTTTTGTTAATATTTCACTTTATTTGTGTATTGATTTTCTTTAGTTCTTTGTGTTTTTCCTTGGCTCTTTGAACATAGTAAAGTCAGTGGCTTTCAAGTATTTTCTATTATTTGTCTAGTATACATCTGGGCTTCTTTGGAAATTGCTTTTATCAATTTCCTTTTTCTCTTTGAGTAAAACATGTTGCCTTGTTTCATTGTATGTTGTTTTGATTATTTTTGTTAAAAAGTGAACATTTGGCTCGGTACCTGTGGCTCAATGGGCTAAGGCGCCAGTCACATACACCTGAGCTGGCGGGTTCAAATCCAGCCCAGGCCCGCCAAACAATAATGATGGCTGCAACCAAAAAATGGCTGGGCGTTGTGGCAGGCACCTGTAGTCCCAGCTACTTGGGAGGCGGAGGCAGGAGACTCACTTGAGCCCAGGAATTGGAGGTTGCTGTGAGCTGTGATGCTACAGCACTCTACCCAGGGTGACAGCTTGAGGCTCTGTCTCAAAAAAAAAAAAAAAAGTGAACATTTGAGTATTACAATGAAGTAGCTCTAGAAGTCAGATTCCCCTCCTTGTTCAAGTATTTGCTTTTGATTGAATTGTTGAAAGTTTTAGTGTTTAATGTGCTTTGATACTCTTCCAAATTGTTATATCAGAGGCTATTCTTTGTAGTGCATGCTCCCTGAAGTCTCTGTTCCATTAGCGTAAGTTCAGCTAACAACCATGTTTTACAGGCTTTGCTGATTGCCTTTGTGCTTAGACATTCCTTTATTCAGTGCTTAGACACTCCACTTATTTAGGTTTTCTCTGAGCTTCTTATATAAGATTTTTATTTCTTCAGGACTTTTCTACATCCTCTTGCCTAAGCATGTTTGTGACTTTCTCAATTCTTCTATTCTATCGACTGAATTGTGTCATCCTTAAAATCATATTTTGAAGTTGTAGCTTCTAATATGACTTTATTTGGAGATAGAGTGATTATGATGTAATTAAGGTTAAGTAATGTCAAAGGGGTGGTCCCTGATCCTGTATGACTGTGGCCTTGTAAGGAAAGGAAGATCTCGGGCTTGATGCCTGCGGTTCAACGGGCTAAGGCACCAGCCACCTACACCAGAACTGGCGGTTTAGTATCCAGCCCGGACCCACCAAGCAACAATGATGGCTGCAACCAAAAAATGGCCGGACGTTGTGGTGGGCGCCTGTAGTCCCAGCTACTTGGGAGGCGGAGGTAGGAGACTCACTTGAGCTCAGGAATTAGAGGTTGCTGTGAGCTGTGATGCTACAATACTCTATCCAGGTGACAGCTTGAGGCTCTGTCTCCCCCACCCCCCCAAAAGGAAAGGAAGATCACTCTCTATCCCCCATGTGTAATAACACAGCAAAATGGCAACAAATCTACAAGATGAAAATAGAGCCCTCACCAGAACCCAACCATGCTGGCACACTGATCTCAAACTTCTAGCTTCCAGAATGGTGAAAAAAAATTTCTGTTGTTTAAGCCACTCAGTCTATAGTATATTCTTATGGTAACCCAAACCAACTAACATAAGTTTCTTTTCTAAGAAGTGGAGTGCTACTGTAATAAATACCTAAACATGTGGAAAAACATGTGGAACTGGATAAGGGGTGGAAGCAGCAAAAGTATTGAGCTGCATGCTGGAAATATGAACATTAAAAGCAATTCTGGTAAAGTTTCAGACAGAAATGAGGAACGCATTATTAGAAACTGTAGGAAACGTAATCCTTATTATATAGTAACAAATAATTTGGCTGAATTATGTTCTAGTGTTTTGCAGAAGGTAAAAGTTGGAAGAGATGTAATTGGATATTTAGCTAATGTGATTTCTAAGGAAATTGTCAAGGCAGTGGTTTGGTTCTTCTTGACTGCTAATAGTAAAATGTGAAAATAGATGAACTGAAAAAAGAATTATTAAGTAAAAAAGAATCAGAAGTTAAAGGTTTATTTAAAAAAAGAAGTTAAATATTTGGAAAATTCTCAGCCTATCCATATTGCAAAATATAAGAAAGTATGTTCTAAAGAGAACAGTAAGTGTATAGCTGAACAACCATTTGACAAAGACGATGAGTGCAAATTATTGACTTAATAATACATCTCAACAGAATCCTGGACTTGAGATAGGATTTTACTAGCAAAGACATTTCTAGGAATTAAAGGAAAGAGAGAAAATATGTTGGAATGAAGGAAGGCTATTTATATTTCTTGCGTTTTACAGAATAGGATCATAGAGCTATTCAGGTAGGAATATACACTATCTTTCAAGAAAAAGGGACAAGGCCAATCCAAGGAGTTTCAGAGATTATCAGGGATTCCATTTCCATCACAGGCCCAGAAATTAGTCTCCTTCCACCTTGATTTTAAAGAGCTTGACCATAATCCAGCAGAGCTACAAGGGCAAGGCTCTCACAGAAAGCCATTTGGGTAGCACTTCACTAAGCCAACAGGGCAGAACTGCCCCCACAAAGCTGAAGGAGTAAGATTCTTCTTTTTTTTTTCTTTTTGTAGAGACAGAGTTTCACTTTATCACCCAAGGTAGAGTGTTATGGCATCACACAGCTCACAGCAACCTCCAACTCCAACCTCCAACTCCTGGGCTTCGGCAATTCCCTGAGGGAGGCTTCAGCCTACTGAGCAGCTGGGACTACAGGTGCCTGCCACAACGCCTGGCTATTTTTTGATGCATTTTGGCCAGTGCCCAGTTTGAACCTGTCACCCTTGGTAAACAGGGCCAGTGCCCTGCCCCCTGAGCCACAGGCACTACCCAAGTAAGAACCCTAAAGGACCTTTGGGTTGCTCCTGCCACCTGAGTGGCTTTAGAGAGCCCAATTTCAAACCAAATAGGATTATTCTTGAGGGTCTTCGTATCTAAAGAAATTTTTCTTGCTAGATTTCCAACATGCTTAAGACTTGCACCCCTTCCTTCTTTCCTTTCTCTTTCTTTTGGAATAGGAATGTCTATCCTATGAATGTCCCACCATTGTATTATAGAAACACGTAACTTGGCTGGTTTCACAGGTTCACGACTGGGATGGAGAGGAAATTTGCCTTAGGATAAATTTTATCTGGATTCTCATGCATATATGTATTTAGAAAAGACTTTGGACTTTAGACTTTGGAGTTGATTTTGAAATCACTTAAGATTTTGGGCACTACTGGGGTGAGATGAATGTATTTTGCATACAAGAAGGACATAACATTTTCATGGCAAGAATGTAATGTGATGGACTGAATTATGTTCCCTAAAAATTCATATGTTAAAGCTTTAGCTCCCAATATGATTCTATTTGGATATAGGGTCTTTAGGCACTAATTAAGGTTAAATGAGGTCATAAGAGTAGGACCCTAGTCTGATAGGACTGTATCAGTATAAGAAGAGAAACAGAGAGAGACAACAATTTTTCTCTCTCTCTCTCTTTTACTCTCCCAGACACAGCAAGAAGACAGCCATCTGCAAGCCAGAAATAAAGCCCTCACAGTAATACAAACATGCTGGCACCCTAATCTGAGACTCTCACCTCCAGAACTGTAGAAAAAATAGATTTCTGTTGTTTAAGCCATCCTCCCCCTCCATGAAACTGTATGGCAGCCAGAGATGAATAATAGACCCCATATAAGTGGCTAATTTTGAATGTCTTCGTTTACAAAAGAGTTTCACCTCAGATTTTCCTCCAGGTCATAGATGGGCTGTTGTAACTCTCCACCTCAAATCTCCTACCCAAGGTATCTGTGGATTTATAGTCACTTTTAATTTTTATTGCTTGCCATTTTTATCACCTATATCTCCAGTTGTGCGAAGTACAAACTGGCTCTTTGTTTCAGTCCTTTGGGTACACTTCACAGAGTTGAGAATAGACATACATAATAATTCAATAATAAAATCCAGTCTGCTACTTGTGGCTGAAGGATAGAGAGACAGGAAACCAAGCTGCTGAAACCAGAGAGCAGGAGGGAATGGGGTAAGAGTAAGTAAAAATGCCATGAAACTTTCTAAGTCTTTAAAAACTCTTTTTCTTGGTTGGACATTTTCTTGCATGTTATAAATATTTGACTGTTTTCTAGAACACCTACAGAGTTTATTCAGATGGGTTCTGGTTGTTTCTAATGTTTTTGTGGGGGAAGAAGAGCTTAGCACTTGCTAGTCTGCTAGTCTGCTGTTTTGCTGATGTCACTGACTGTCTTTTTGTTTTTTTACATACAGAGTCTCACTTTATCACCCTCAATAGAGTGCCATGGCATCACAGCTCATAGCAACCTCTAACTCCTGGGCTTAGGTGATTCTCTTGCCTTAGCCTCCCGAGGAGCTGGGACAACAGGCACCTGCCACAACTCCCAGCTATTTTTTGTTGCAGTTTGGCCAGGGCCAGGCTCGAAGCTGCCACCCTGGGTATATGGTGCTGGCCCCCCTACCCACTGAGCCACAGGCACCACTCCCATTCTGGCTTTTTGGAGTCTTCCTTGCTGTATTAGTCTTCTCACTCTAAATATGGAACTCAAGCATTCTGATCAACAAAGGATGCCAGATATTATCAAAAGCTTTTTCTGTATCAATTGAGAGAATCATATGCTCTTGATTTTTTATTTGTAAAAGAAACATTTCTTAAATTGTTAGAGGTAATCTAGAGCAAACCCACAGCCAATATCGTGTTGAATGGAGTAAAATTGAAATCATTTCCACTTATATCAGGAGCCAGGCAAGGTTGCCAATTATCTCCACTGCTTTTTTAACATTTTAACAGAAGTCTTAGCCATTGCAATCAGGCATTAGAAGGCAATCGAGGGTATCCAAATAGGATCAGAGGAGAACAAACTGTCACTCCTCGCAGATGATGATTGTACACCTGGAAAACCACTGGGACCGAACTAAAAACTCCTAGAAGTGATCAAGGAATACAGCAGCATCTCAGGATATAAAATCAATACTCACGGATCTATAGCCTTTATAGATATGAACAATAGTCAAGGTGACAAAACAATCAAAGACTCTATTCCCTTTAAAGTAGTGCCAAGCAAGATGAAATATCTGGGAGTGTATCTAACAAAGAATGTAAAAGATCTCTATAAAGAGAACTATGAAACTCTGAAAAAAGAAATGACTGAAGATGTTAACAAATGGAAAAATATATCATATCATGCTCCTGTCTGGGAAGAATCAACATTGCTAAAATGTCTATACTTCCAAAAGCAATCTACAGATTTAATGTAATCCCTTTTAAAATACCTCTGCCATACTTTAAAGATCTGGAAAAAATTAGTACTTCATTTTATATGGAAACAGAAAAAACTTTAAACAGCCAAGACATTACTCAGAAATAAAAACAAATCTGGAGGTATAATGCTACCAGACTTCAGATTATACAATAGATCTATAATGATCAAAACAGCATGGTACCGGCATAAAAATAGAGAGGTAGATGTATGGAACAGAATTGAAAACCAAGACATTAACCCAGACACTTATCATCATTTGGTCTCTGATAAGCCTATCAAAAATATGAATTTGGAGAAAGATTCCCTGTTCAACAAATGGTGCTGGGGGAATTGTCTGGTGACATGTAGAAGACTGAAACTGGACCCACACTTTTTTCCTCTAACAAAAATTGACTCTCACTGGTTAAAGGACTTAAACTTAAGACATTAAACTGTAAAAATTCTTGGAGAGGGTGCAGGGGAAGTACTTGAAGAAATTGGCCTGGCAGAATACTTTATAAGGAGGACTGACCCCCCGCCCCTGCACAGGCAATTGAAGCAACATCAAAAATACATTACTGGGATCTGATCAAAGTAAAAAGCTTCTGTACTGCCAAGAATGCAGTAAGTAAAGCAAGTAGACAGCCCTCAGTATGAGAGAAGATTTTTGTAGGTTATATTTCTGACAAAGGTCTAATAACCAGAATCCACAGAGAACTCAAACTTATTACTAGGAAAAGAACAAGTGATCCCATTTCATTGTGGACAAGAAACATGAACAGAAGATTCTCTGAAGAAGACAGGTGCATGGTCTACAGACACATGAAAAAATGCTCATCATCTTTAATCATCAGAGAAATGCAAATTCAAACCAGTTTCAGATATCATCTTACTCCAGTAAGAATAGCCCACATCACAAAATCCCAAAACTACAAATGTTGACATGGATGTGGAGAAAAGGGAAAACTTCTGCACTGCTGGGGGAATGCAAGCTAGTATGATCCTTTTGGAAAGAAGTTTGGAGAACACTCAGGGATCTAAATGTAGACCTGCCGTTTGATCCTGCAATTCCTCTACTAGGTGTATTTCCAAAAGACCAAAATTCAATTGACAACAATGATATATGCACCAAATTGTTCATTGCAGCTCAATTCATAACTGCCAAGTTTTGGAAGAAACCCAAGTGCCCATCAACCCATGAATGGATCAATAAATTGTGGTATATATATATATCATGGGATACTATGTAGCATTAAATAAAGATGAAGACTTTACCTCTTTTATGTTTACATGGATGGAACTGGAAAATATTCTTCTCAGTAAAGTATTTCAAGAATGGAAAAAAATCCAATGTACTCAGTAGTACTATAAAACCAATTTATAATCACTCACACTTTCATATGAGAGATGAATCACAGCTATAGCCCAGGATGAAGGAGGGAAGGGGAGGGGAATGGGATGGAAGGAAGGTGGTTTAATAGAGGGAGGGTTAATGGTTGGACCTCACCTATGAAGTATATTGCAAGAGTACACGTCAAATCCATCAAGTATAGAACACAAATGTCTTAACAGTGTGATTAAGTCAATGAGATGAAAACTATGTTAATGAGTAGGATGTAAGCACTCCAATTTGTACAAATAATGAACACATTGAAGGCATAAATGTATTTCATGATCTATGTATATATGACTTAATAAAAAAAAGAAAATAAATAAATATGGAACTCAATCCTGAGCCTTCGTAACCTAAGTACTATCTGTGGTGTAGAGTATATTCAGAAAGATGGATGTAACAATATCCTCCATCCCCTATGTTCATCCTACTATCCAACTAAGAAGGGTAGTTTCTTCTCTTCTGCTTGAGTCTTTGTGACCATCTTGACCAACAGAATGCAGTGGAAGTGATTTTGTGTGACTTTTACACTAGATCATAAAAAATGCCATGTATTTTCTGCTTAGTTCTCGTGGAATTCTGGGCTTTTAGGATCCTGTTACCATGCTATGGGGAAGCCTAAATAGTCATTGTTACTGCCTTGACCAACAGAGTACAGTGAAAGTGATGCTCTGTGACTTGGGAGATCATTCAGCTTTCACCTGGAACATTGTGTTAAAACTAATAAAAGCTGAATAACATATGGATTTAGTTTGTACTAATGAACTGGTTTTGGTTCTTTAGTTGTGACAAGTACACTGTACTAATCTAAGATGTAAAAATAGGGGAACAGCATGTATATTATATGTGTTAGACCACTTGCTCTTCGATATAGTATCTGCACTATGTGAAAACCCAAACAGCCTGTGGAAAGGCACACATGGGCATGAACAAAAGACCTTGCTTCACTTTTTAAACTGAATTAGTAGTCAGTAGCCAACATCAACTTACCATCCATGTTGCTAAGCTATCTAAAAGTAAATTTTCTTGCCCTCAGTTCCTGCTAAGGCCTGTCCAAATTTCAGATTGTCAAGTAAATTGATTGGTTGTTGTTACTTAAGAAAGTAAGTAGTGGATCATTTTCAAAATCTAGCAATCACACTTGGTTTTCTTAAGAAAACAGAGCAATGTATAAAAACTTGAAACCAAGAATTCAAGAAAGAGGAAGAGAGTGGAGCTAAAGGCTATGAAAAATAGCTTCCAGGTAGTAGAAATGAGCCTAATCAAGAAATGACAACCTGTGACCAATAGTTTTCAAAATTTCTGTGGACCAATGACAGCTGTGTGTCTCTTTCTTTCTCTTATATTTGAAAATAATTAATTACTATGCATAAAGAATATCTTATTCCTGTCACACCATTGTATATAGGTAGAGTGGGTAGTATGAAATGTTCAAATATGAGGCAAAGCTACAAACTCACAGTCCAAGATGCTCTGTAAATTCTTAAAACAGGAAACAAAATGATTCAGTGAGACATCCAGTAAACAAGTTGCCTGAAAAATAAAAATGAAGACAAATTTTTGAAAGCACCTTAATGAATGAGACACATTAGTAAAAGGTAACAAGGATAAGACAGTACTGTCTTCTTGTATATCAAAAGATAAAATGTCTAAAACAGTCAAGGAATTATTACACAAGGTGCAGTTAATCCCTAACAAGTATTTCAATGCAGATTTTAAAACAACACAATTTATTGATCTGTATGTGTTAACCTTTTCTGTGAATGTGGAACATTTCAGAGCAATGTAAATTGTATGATCCCATTTATGATAAAATTTTAAAAAACTATATAGGAAAATGCCAATATGTTTTTGTACCCAAGCAGACCTTGGAGATATTTCCAGTCTGGCCCCAGATCATCACAAAATAGTCACTATCACAATAACTTGAGTCACATGAAATTTTTTGTTCCCCAGTGTACAAAAAAGTTATATTTACACTATATTGTGGTCTATTAAGTGAGCAAAAGCATTGTGTCTAAAAACATACATATTCTAACTGAAAATACTTTATTGCTAAAGAAAATTCTAATGGTCGTCTGAGCCTTCAGCAAGTTGCAATCTTTGTTTTTCTTTCTATTTATTTATTTACTATTTTTTTCAGTTCAGTGAAATATGAAGGTACATATGATTACGTTATATTTTTTGTGTTTCTGAGGTAAGGTTCAAGTTGTAGTTTAGGCAGTTGAGCCCCTCCTCCTGGGAGTTGTGCTTTACATCCTCACAATGTATCCATCAGGGGAGAGCTTACCAATCCTTCCCCCTCTTCTCCTTTTCCCTTTTCCTCCTCTCCCCTCTTCCCTTGAATATACTTGTGTTATTCTCTCATATGGGCATGTAGTTGTTTTTCTATTAGTTTCCTATTAGTATTGAGTACATTGGATACTTGCATTTCCATTCTTGCAATACTTTACAAAAAGAAAGTGTTTCAACCCCATCCAGGTAAATACAAAAGATGTAAAGTCACCTTCTTTTTATAGATGAATTGTATTCCATGGTATACATATAACACAGGTTATTAATCCATTCATCAGTTGATGGACACTTGGGTTGCTTCCATGTCTTGAAAATTGTGAATTGAGCTTCAATAGACATTCTAATGCAAATGGTCTTGTGACAAAATGATTTATTTTCTTCTGGGTAGATTCCTAATAATGGAATTGTGGATTAAATGGAAGGTTTACATTTAGCTCTTTGAGGATTCTTCATACTTCTTTCCAAAGAGTCTGTACTAGTTTTCAAACTCACTAACAGTAAAAAAGTTTTCCCTTCTCTTCACATCCATGCCAACATTTGCAGCTTTGAGATTTTGTGACCTGGGGTTAGGTGTTATCTCAGGGTGGTTTTGATTTGCGTTTTGCTGATGATTAGAGTCAATGATCATTTTCTCATGTGTTTGTTGGCCATTTGTCTGTCTTGTTCAGAGAAGGTTCTGTTCATGACTCTTCCCCAATGATAGATGGGATTTTTTTCTCTGTTTTTGTTGATTAATTTGAGTTCTCTATAGATTCTAGTTATCAATCCTTTGTCAGATTTGTAACATGAAAATATCATTTCCCTTTATGAAGGTGGTATGTTTGCTTTCATTATTGTGTCCTGAGCTGTGCTGAAGCTTTTCAGCTGAATTAAGTCCCATTTATTTATTTCTGTAGATGTTGCAATTGCTGATGCCATATTCTTCATAAAATCTTAACCCAGGCTGATATCATGGAGAGTTTTTCCCATGCTTTGTCTAGAATTTTTATCATGTCATATTTTAGATTTGAATCCTTTATCCATCATTAATCAATTTTTGTAAGTGGTGAGAGGTGTGGATATAGTTTAATCTTTTACATGTAGCTAACCAGCTCTCCTAGTACCATTTACTGAATAGGGATTCTTTTCCTTGGTGTATATTTTTGTTTGTTTTATCAAAGATCTGACATGGTAAGAAGTTGGGTTCATATGTCAGTTGTCAATTATGCTGCATAGATCTCTCTATTTTTGTGCCAATACCATGCTGCTTTGATCACTATGGACTTGTAGTATAAGTTGAAGTCTGGTAGAGTATGCCTCCAGATTTACTTTTATTCCTAAGGATTGCCTTGGCTATATGTTTTTTTTTCTGGTTCCAAACAAAATAAAGAACATTTTTTTTTTGAGTTCTTCAAACTGTAATGTTGGTATTTTAATGGGAATTGCATTAAATCTGTAGATTGCTTTGGTAAGTATAGACGTTTTAACAATGTTCTTTCTTCCCAGCCAAGAGTATGTTTATGTTTGTCCATTTGTTAGTGTCTTCTGCTATTTCTTTTCTCAGGATTTCATAATTCTCCCTGTACATGTCCTCTACTTCCTTTATAAGATATATTCACAGGTCCTTCAATGTCTTTGAGGCTACTGTGAATGGTACCACATTCTTGATTCACTTTTCCACTTCATCATTATTAGCATAAACAAAGGCTACTGATTTGTGAACATTGATTTTATACTCTGATTTCTTGGGCATTTCTTGATCGCTTCCAGAAGTCTTCTGGTTGAGTCTCTGGGATTTTCTAAGTATAAGATCATATCATCAGCAAAGAGTGAGAGTTTGAGCTCCTCTGCCCCCATTTGAATTCCCTTAATATCCTTCTCTTCCAGGCGGCGCCTGTGGCTCAGCAAGTAGGGCGCCGGCCCCATATACCAAAGGTGGAGGGTTCAAACCCAGCCTCAGCAGAACTGCAAAACACAAAAAACTAGCTGGGCATTGTGGTGGGCACCTGTAGTCCCAACTACTTGGGAGACTGAGGCAAGAGAATCGCCTAAGCCCAGGAGTTTGAGGTTGCTGTGAGCTGTGTGAGGCCATGGCACTCTACCAAGGGTGATAAAGTGAAACTCTGTCTCTAAAAAAAAAGAAATAAAAGATATATATATATATATATATATATATATATATATATATATATATCATTCTCTTCACTATTGAATTGCCTAGAGTTCCAGCACTATGTTGACTAGTAGTGGTGGTAGTGAACATCCTTGTCTGATTCTGGTTCTAAGGGGAAAATGTATAGACCTTTGGCCACACTATCTATAAATAGACAACTAAGATCTTTAATACCTTCAGTTAGAAATGAAAAGGGAGAAATAACGACAGCTACTACAGACATACAAGAGATCATTTCCACTACAAAAAAAACCCCTCTATACCCAAAATCTGACAACATGGAGGAAATGGATCAATACCTGGAATCACACAACCTCTCTAGTCTTAACTAGGAAGAAGTAGATGTCTTGAACCAATCAATATCAAGCACCAATATCCACAAAACAATAAAAAACACTCCCAACAGCAATAGCAAAAAAAGCCCTGGACCAAATGACTCCACCCCAGAATTATATCAAACTTTCAATGAGGAGCTAGTACCTATGCTGCAGAAACCATTGCAAAAGATTGTGAAGAAATTAAGCATCCCCAACATGTTTTACAAAACAAACAACACCCTGATGCCAAAAGCAGGACAGGAGACAACACAAAAGGAAAACTATAGACCAGTTTCACTAAGTAATATTGATGTAAAAATCAATAAAATCCTAGAAAATAGGATACAGCCACATATCAAAAAAAAAATGTACATCATGATCCAGTAGGCTTTATTTCAGGGATGGAAGACTGGTTTAACATACACAAATCTATAAATCTAATTTGCCACATAAATAGAATCAAAAAATACAGACCAAATGATTCTGTCAACAGATGCAGAAAAAGAATTCTATAAAATTCAGCATCCTGGGTGGTGTCCATAGCTCAATGGGTAGGGCACCAGCATATACACTGAGTCTGATCGGTTTGGGCCTGGCCCAGCCTGGGCCACTAAAACAACAATAAAAACTGCAACAAAAAATAGCCAGGCATTGTGGCAGGTGCCTGTAGACCCAGCTATTAGGGAGGCTGAGGCAAGAGAATTGCTTAAGCCTAAGAGTCTGAGGTTGCTGTGAGCTGTGACACCATGGCACCCTACTCAGGGCCATAGCTTGAAACTCTGTCTCACAAAAAAACCCCAAATACATTATAAAATTTAGCATCCTTTCCCAATAAGAACTCTTAAGAAATTAAGCATAGATGTGACTTTTCTTAAACTGACAGAAGCCATGTACAAGAAACCCATAGCTAAGTTACAATCTTTTTGCTAGTGGAGGGTCTTGCCTGGATATTAACAGCTGCTGACTGATGAGACCTGTTGGTTGCTGAAGGTTAGGGTAGAAATTTCTTAAAATAAGACAATAATATGGTTTTTCACATCAACTTACTCCTTTTTTCATGAAAGATTTTTTCTATAGAATGCAATGCTATTTGATAGATATCTATACAGATATTTTTAGTGGTTGCTCTAGAAATTATTATAATAGTCATATATAATATAATCATAATCTACTAGTACTGACATATTTCCAGTGTAGAAACCTTACTTCGAGTTAGGTCCTTATATCCCCCTCCCCCAAATTTTAAGTATAAATATCTTAACCATTCCCCTTACATACTTTATGCATCATATTAGATTATTGACATAATCTTTTATCTCAACCATCTACTGTAATTCCTAAAACTCATAAGAATAATCTATTGTATTTACTCCTATGTTTACCTAATCTATTGTTAGTTTCATTCTCCTTGAATTCATATATCTTTCCAGTTATTCTTTCTTTTCTGTTTAGAAAACTTTCTATGCCCATTATTTAAGTATAGATATGTGTGAAGCAGCAATATTACAAAAGTAATCACAGAACTGATAAGATAGTCGAGGTAAAGTTAGATCCTGGTGGATTTTTTTTCTCAAGTTTTTTATGAACACAGGTCATATAGGAAAGCAGAAGGCATACTCTAGGCAGAGTGGATGGACTAAATTGGATTTAGAGAAGAAGTACAGAAAATGAAATGGAATGACCTAATAAAAGAGATGATGAGTTATGCTGAAAGTGAGATAGAGCCCCAGAACATTTTGGGATGGGAGTGATATAACAAAACACATTATGGTTGAAGAATCACTCTTGTGTCAGTGCATGGGATTTGAGTAGAGAGGAATAGAAAGGATTTAAGTTAGAAAAATCCAACTTGAAGGCTATCGTAGTATTCCAGGCCAAAACAAACAACAACAACAACAAAAAAAACTCCAAACTGTCAGTAGACCATATAGAATCTCTTTATACCATGAATAAGTGAGTTGAAAATACAGTGTACTGGTCGTAATTCTGATAATGATTTAACTCTTTTGTAAGTGTTTTCCAGAGCTGTTACTCTATAATTTTTAATCCAGGCTTAGTGAATTTGTGTAATTTTAGGTTTTAAATTTTAAATTTTTAGTTGCTGTTGCTAATTAATTTTACCAATAAATATTGTTTTCATTGAGATATAGCTGTGAATGTACTGTTTTCTAAAATAAGTAGAAAAATTTTGCACTTTGTAATAATAATTCAAAAAAATGTAAAGTATTATTAAATATAAATATCGGTATAGCTTTATATTAATGTAAAGTATGATCACAAGTAAAATATAAAAATTTGAGGCCAAAGGAAATTTTTATCTCATTAGACCTAAAATGGTATTAAATTCTATAAAGCTCCAATGACTTGTCCATGGCCCCAGGTCTGGAAAGTAACAAAGCAGTGGTTAATACCAAAATTGACTAAGGTCCCTAGCTAAAAAGCTAAATTAAAGCTTAGAAATTTTCAGCATCAGATAGGTTACCCTTTTTCAATAAAGGTGAAAATAAATAGGCTTCAAAAGCTAAGTCCAGAATACTAATACGATAGTGCATCATAAAATGTTAATTTCTTCGGAATCTGATTAATCCAACTTAAGAATTTAACTCCCAGTTGTGATTTGTCACTTTAAAACCTCCTTGAGCCACAAATATGTTATGATGGAAATAAAGTAGCTTAGTGGTAAATTCAGTTATCATGATCCCATATTTTAGTAAAAGTTGTGTATGAAGATTTATGTTATGTATAATTATCATATTTATTCAACAAATTCTTTTCCAGGTAATATATAATAATTTTTTTTACAAGTGACAAAACTAAGGTTCCAATAACTTAGATTATTTGCCCCATGGTTAATAAATGGCCAAGCCAGGATTTAAAATAGAATATATTTGTCTAAATCAAGCTATAGTATTATTTCCACTTTGCAACTCTAATTCTAAGCAAGCTGGAGTGATGCCCACTTTCTAAAATACTTAGAAAAGTTCTAAATTGCTTCAGGCCATTACAATATCTACATTTCTAGGGAAACTCAAGCTACCCCTTTTATTACTGATGAATATATGATGGATCCAGGGTAATAAATGTACTTTCCCTATATTTCCGTCTGATTCATTTTTAGGAGATTAACAAAAATGATAATAAATAACAAAGTGGAACAATTATGTCTAAAGAATTATAGTACTAGCAATAGAATCTATTTTCTGAAAATTGTAATTTATGAGGTCAGAGGGCTTTCAGATAAGATATGATTCAGGTAAGCCCAGCCTAGTCCTTGATGTTCTTCTACCTATTTCTTATTAATTAACATATATATATGAAAATTTAATATGAGAATAATACTGAATGATGCATTCCCTTTAGTGAAAATGCCAGCCATTATATATGTTAGAATTTAAAACTCATTAATACATAATGAGAGGCAATTATGTTAATGTGAATTAAATTCATTCTTTCCTATATTTGGACAATCAAATAAATATTCCCAGTTTAAAATTTTACAACATACTATAGGCAGTTCTTTCTTTTACAAAAGCCCTGCAGATTTCGGGCAATACAGAAGAATATAATAATAAATTAACTTTTCATGGATAAGGGAAATAAATTAGTAGGTTAAGATTATCATTTTAGGAAGTTAATTATAATAATTACCCATCCAAGCTGGTTTCACTGAACAATTTTAAATAATGAATCCTAAAGACTCAATATGCATGTGTGTGCATGAGTTTACAAAAGATTCAGTTACAAGGAATAAGGGGAAAAAAAAGCAGAAAGAAAACAAGCGCTAAAAATGTAGGAAATTCCAATATATTTATTCAACAAATAACATAAGCCTAATATATAGTTAGATATTCAGGATGCAGAGGTCAGAATCTGAGATTCTTACATTTTTTTCAGAAGTTTTTCTTAGGGCGACCTGAAGATGCATCAGTGAATGAGAAAAACACATGAAAACATGTCCGTGATACAATAGCAAATGATTCAGTATGCATCAGTGTGCAGAACATTTTACAGAACATATGAGGAGGGATTAATGTTGCATTTTAAATGTCTTCCAAGAAGGGATATTTTGTCTGGGCTTTCAGTTTACATAGTAGTTTGTCTGTTAGTAAGGTGAATAAATTATATTCAAAGTAAAGAAAGAGCAGTTCCAAAGTTGCAGATACTGGGTTGATGTGGAGAGAGGGGAACCCTTTTACGCTGTTGGTGGGATTACAAACTAATAGACCCTCTTGGGAAAAAAGAGGACAATCCTCAAAGAACTCAAATTAGACCTCCCATTTGTCCCCACAATCCCACTACTAGCATCTACCCAGAAGAAAGGGCATTGTCTTAAGGACATATACCCTAGATTATTTACTACAGTTCAATTTACAATCACCAAGATGTGAAAACAACCTAAATGCCCATCAACTCAGGAATGGATTAATAAACTGGGATATATGTATGCCAAGGAATACTATTCAGCCATAAAAACAATGATGTCACATCTTTGTAGTAACCCGGATGGAGTAGAAAAACATTCGTCTCAGTAAAGTATCACAAGAATGGAAAAGCAAATATCCAATGTACTCAATACTATTATGAATCCAATAGACGATCTAATTCATGCCCATATAGGAGAAAAAGTCATCTCAATTCAAGTTGGGGGCGGGGGGGGAGGAAGAGAGGCAAGGGAGTGGAGGTTTGGGGTGCTCCCACTTAAACGAGCATTCCCCAATGTAGCAGTGCATGGCACACTTTTTGGATGTGGGACATGAGTAGAAGGGGGACTTTATCTAACAAATTCAAATATTCTGACTTGATACTTTGTACCCTCACATTAACCTGAAATTAAAAATATAAAGTAACAATCCTGTGAAACAGAGATGTTATGTTACAAAACAGTATTGCCCAGTTGGAAGTAACTACTATAAGAAAGGTCTTCAAAAAGTTCAAATAAATGTATATTATGAGAAAAAAGAGTAGGAAACTTGGGAAATGCTTCTTAAAGAAGGATTTGTGCAGGAGTATTCCCAGGCAGCATTTTGGAAACGCATTGACACTGCCAATGTTTTAAAGAAAACTACAGGATGTTATTGATATTTATTTTTTTTTATATTCGATCAAATTCATACATCTTGAGATTAATACAAAATCTTCTTACAAAACTTATAATGTTATGTCTTCACTAAGAAAATTAAATGGGAAAACAAAGAAAGAAAGAGTGGAAGAGATAGGGAGGGGTCAGAAAGATAGGAAGAAAAAGTAACCGTATTGACATTTATTGATTGGGAACATGGGTGATAAATGTTCTGCATATAAAAATTGTTACAGTTCCCATCTGACTTGTGAACATTTGCTGCATATTTAGGTAAGTGAAAATTTGTTCATAATTATCGAGATTATATATTTAGTATTTCATATGAGAAATTAAATATATTCATGGTTTAACTTTTACATAGTTTAATTTTCCACAGATACAATTAACACATAAACCAAAGAAAAACTGTAATTTTAAAATTTCTAATTTATCATAAGTCACTCCACATTATAGAAAGACTGAATCACTAAAGGCAATACAGCATATAGAATTTGAATAGTACAACAAACTTGTATTATGGCAAGTTTGTGACTGTTTTACTCACTGAGATTCTTTACATTTATGTCTAAAATTTACATTTTAGTTTTGTTCTGCTTAAGTATTGACATACTGACAATTTTATTGTTATTACAAGTTAGTTTGTTTTCTTGAATATGTATGACTTAGGTTACAGTTAGGACATCATACTGATCATTATTGTACATGCATGTTATCTGTGTATTATATACTACATTTCTTTCAAGATAATAAATGTTAAAGTTTTAGATATAAAAAGTTGACTACCATTCACCTAAGCTTTTACAAAAATCAGCATAATAAGAAACATTTCAATTGAAGATAAGACAAAAATACCTAAATGAGAGGTAACAGGTCTATAAAAGTAAAAATGTAGGTTCTATGGACCATTTTGCACACCCAAACATATGTTGCAATCATACTCTCCAATGTTTTGGTATTTGACGATGGAGTCTTTGTGGTAATTGTCATTCCTCACTTAAGAACATTGTTCATAATAATTGATATAGAATATCTCTGAAATATGACAGACTAAATTTTCTAGGATACAGAGTAATGAGACCAGAAAACAGATGCCTGTATAAAAGAAACACTGATACATAATAGAACAGGTAAGCTAGAGAAGAGAAAAAGGAAAGATTTTATAAGAAATAGAAGTAAAATATAATTATCCATATTAAAATAACAGATATCGCTGGGCATTGTGGCGGGTGCCTGTAGTCCCAGCTACTTGGAAGGCAGAGGCAGGAGACTCGCTTGAGCCCAGGAATTGGAGGTTGCTGTGAGCTGTGATGTCACAGCACTCTATCTAGGGTGACAGCTTGAGGCTCTGTCTCAAAAAAAATAATAATAATAATAGATATCCTACTTTACATTATATACAAAAATGAACACATTTCATACAGATTACTGAATTTAATATTGAAAACAAAACTTTGGATAATAATATTGATAAATGTCTTCGGTAAGCAGAAATGAGTTTTTTGAACATCATGAAAACACTCTTTACTCTAAAAATCAATAGCTGTGTAAATATGAAATAATGCAAGACAACGTAAATAACATAAAAAGTTTTGACCTTGGAAAAAATATTATAGTTGAAGTTAAATATTCAATGACTAAATTTTATAAGACATATATGTAAGACATCTAGAAAGAGAATTAGTAATCTGAAAGACAAGTTAGGGGAAATATCTAACTTAAGTATGGAAAATGAGTGAATAAAGCAGAAGTGGGGGGAGGGGCAAGATGCCCAACTGGAAGCAGCTTATGACAGAGGCTCCGGTCCAAAAGGAAAGATAACCTCCAGAAACTGCCCAGTTGAGCCAAACACTGGGAGCCCATCCGAGAGAGAAAAGTCCCAGCAGGTCACCTCTGCTGAGGCAAGTTTTGACTCCAAGAAACCAAGCTTCAGGCAGAAAAACTGATCTAAAGTTTTCCACCATTATCAACTTCCAGTACCCTTACCTGACACACCTGAAGACCGACCCCTGCTGAAACTGGGAGGAAGGTTTGAGCAGCCCTCACCCTCCCTGTCTGCTGAAGCAGGGCCCCAGCAAGCCCCTGCCAACTCCCAGGCCATGGACTCCACTCAAACCATTGGGCTCCATTCTGTGCCCCTCTGAGCATGCCACCCACCACTTTCAGGGACTCCACCAGGACCCCCAGCCGGCTGCGAACCATGCCCCACTGGGCCTCAGCCCTCTGTGGCCAGGAACTCCACCAGGACCCCTGCACGGCACTGATAGGAGCCTCACCAGGCCTTGGCCTAGCAGCAAGGAATTTCACTGGTACTTCAACGGGGCTCCAATCCATATCCGCCAACCTTGGCCAGGGACCCTGATGGGAACCCGGCACGGCTCCAATCCACGTCCCACCGGGACTTGGCCCTCTGGTCACAGCAGCAAAGGACTCCACCGGGACCTCTGTGCAGCTCTGATCTGTGCCCCACTGGGACTCGCCTGCTGACTGCAGCAGCCAGGGCCTCTGCTGGGCCTCGACCCACTGTCCAGTGTGTCCATGGACTCTGAGGGACACCTGTGGGGCTCCATTCTGCACCTAGACAGGCCTCCGTCTGTGGCCTGCAGCGACCAGGAACCCCACTGGGTTCTCTGCACTGTCCCCCGCTAGGCCTCTGCCTGCCACCCACACAGGCCAAGGACTCTGCTGGAAACTTCCCAGGCCTCCACCAGGAAATTTGGGAGCCGCAAAACCACATCCTCCCCTACACTCTTTGCCTCAGCACTGGCTTCGCCCATCTGGCCAGGGACTCAGGAGGCCACAGGACCCATGCCCTCCCTCTGGAGCCCTTCTCCCAGCCAGGGAATACTGGAGGCCTGGACTTCCTTGGCAAAGGCCACTGGTGCTGGGCACTCCCAGAACCACATGCACCATTCCATGCCCAGCTGCTTGATCTGGGTATGCCACACTTCAGAGTGCTCCCACAGCCAGAACTCCCTGGGGCAGTCCCAGAGGAGCTACACAGGGTCACTGCCTACAAAGACCCAGCAACAACAGAGTGATCTTGCCAGGGTCTAATCTGGGCGAGACACATCCCCAACTCAGGAAGAGTCACAGGCAACAGTGAAAAATAATCATGAGGTGGAATCAACAGAAAAACTCTGGAAATATGAATAATCAGAGTACATCAAATCCCCCAAGGAATGACAAGGTAGATAGAGCACAAGATCCCTTGCATAAGCAAATGGCTAAGATGTCAGAAATTGAATTCAGAGTCTAGATAGCAAATAAGATCAGCAGAATGAAGGAAAAGATGAAATTAGAATTTCAAGCAGTAATCCAAAAGATGACCCAAAAGATGTCTCAAGAATCCAACAAATTCAAAGACAAAATGACCAAGGATTTTGACACATTGAGACATGAAGTAGCAGCCCTAAAAGATCTGAGAAATACAGTAGAATCCCTCAGTAACAGAATGGAGCAAGCAGAAGAAAGGATTTCTGACATGGAAGAAGAAGCTTTCAAATGCTCCCAAACTCCCAAAGAGGAAGAGAAATGGAAGGCAAAAATGGATCATTCTCTCAGACAGCTCTGGGATAACTCAAAGAAAACCAATATTTGCCTTATAGGGATACCTGAAAATGATGAAGTGGTGTCACAAGGCACAGAATCTCTTCTTTAGGAGATTATGAAAAAGAACTTTCCAGACATGCCAAAAGATTCTGAAATTCAGATAGCAGACAGTTTCAGAACCCCAGCA
>CAUYON010035995.1:0-26295 GCA_963573935.1 Arctocebus calabarensis
TAGTCCCAGCTACTTGGGAGGCGGAGGCAAGAGACTCGCTTGAGCCCAGGAATTGGAGGTTGCTGTGAGCTGTGATGCCACGGCACTCTATCCAGGGTGACAGCTTGAGGCTCTGTCTCAAAAAAAAAAAAAAAAAAAAAAGGAATCAGCAAAATATCAATAATTGTCAAATCTGAGTGATGGAGATCTAAGTGTCTACTACACTCTTTACCCTCCCTACTTCTATGTGTTTTAAATCTTTCATCATAAAATATGTAATCATGGTTTCGAATCTTTCTGCACTAAAGAAAAATACTAAGGTAAACTTGGACATGGATCCATCTGAGACAAACAGATATTTTAGGCTAGAGGAAAAAGCATCCTCTATACAAATTAAGCCCTAAGATATCTAATATGAACCCACTTGGGGAATCAAGATAGCTGAACAATCTGACCTGCAAGAGTGGTAAAGAGAGAACAACACCGTTGCATGAGATGCTGGGAAAGGCTGCATTCTGAACCCAATACCTGTCCAGATTAAAGAAAACATAAGAACAATAGCTAGCATGAATGTAGTGTTTTATGGCTTATGCATATTTCCAGGTACAGCTGTACTTCACCTTCATTTAATCTCCTTTACTTCCATCTAAATTGCAGAGATTGTGTTCCACTTTTGATAGAGGTTTCTGCACGTGCACTGATGGATAGTTACACTGGGAGCTGGGAACGTGGGGGAGACATGGCCTTTACTTTTGTCCACTTAGAACCTTCCAGCTTGCCCTAAGAGGAAAGGATGGTGAGTCTCATCAATTAGACCATACTTAGAGCTTTCTGTTGGACAGGGAGCCCCACATTTTGAGACAAGATCATGAATCAGGTTGGCTCTGAAAGCAACATCCCAAGAAGTTGATGGAAGAAAAGGGGGAAAGGCTATCCTCAAAAGAGAAAGACATAATAAAAGGGAAACTCAGCTTTGACTCACACTAAGAGAGACCTTTCAGATGATTAGTGTAGCCCAATGGGTAGGGTTGCACAAGTACGAACACTGAAGACCTGGCGTGCTGTCACCTGCACTCATGGTCCCTCCACTCTCTCCCCCTTAATATCTGGTGAAAATTCCCTTGCATTCCCACAGCCATGCCTCTAAAGCTTCATCACTCTCTTTCTATCTCTTGAGCAACCATCACCGCACTTGACGGGGACGGGTCCCTTCACAAAGACAAGCAAAGACAGCAAAAGAACATTAGATGAGAGCCACCTCAGCTTATCTGCACTGCTACCATGCTGCCCAGCCAAAGACATGACTGCATCTTCCACGTTTCTGGGGGAATATCATGACTCACCTGTGGCCAAAGTCAACCCTTGACCTTGAGCCCTTTCCCCTTGCCCTTGCAGAACTGGTCTGGTCACTCCTGCTAAATTGCTACTTCTGGGTTCCTACTAGAGACAGATTTTATAACCATCCAAGGAAATCTGTGGACCCTCTTACAAGGAGAACTCATGTAACATCTGCAGTTACACAGACTTTCAGGAGGTAAATGAAAGACCCCTGAAGCATTTACCTCCTGAAACAGTCTCTTCCTTCTGGTAGGTCCCATTTTACCACTATCTATGGATTAGATTACACTGCCTCCTTTATCAAAACCTCTTCCAGCTAGCAACCAAATCCTCTGCCTCCTACCTCCTAGAGTCTGGAATCTGTCCCTCCTCTCATCCACCCCACACTATGAAGTGCAAAGCCCCATGATCTATCACCTGAATTATCACAACAGGCTCAGCCACTCATTGGTGCACAAGTTATTAGCTGACCTCTAGGTCCTAAACTCCCTAATCTATAGGCCAAACTTGTCTCTTGTCTCCCCTCATTCATTTCAACCTAAACACTGGCAACAGATGTAGGGTTTTTTTTCTCTGTGTCTCCAAGATGTGAATCTACCTATACCATTTTCTAGATTAGAATACCTCCACTCACAATAGCCAATTTGGTTTGGAAGCACCCAAATGTCCATGGAGAGGTGAGTAGATAAACAAAACGTAGATACAAATATAGAGATACAATGGAAGATTATTCAGTCTTAAAAAGGAAGGAAATTCTGACACATACTACAACATGGATGAAACTTGAAGACATTATGCTGAGTGAAATAAGGACAAATATTGTATGATTGCACTCACATGATGTCCCATGGTTGAATTCATAAAGACAGAAAGTAAAATAAATGGTGGTTTCCCAGGGGCTGGAGAGGCGGGAGATAAGGAGGTATTATCTAATAAATGAAGTTTCATTTGGAAGATATTGTGGTGATTGTTGCAACACAATATGATTATGTTTAATGCTATTGAACTGTACACTTAAATTGGTTAAAATAGTAAATTTTATGTTACATGCATTTTTCTATAATTTTAAAAAACCCAACTGTAACTGCCTATCATCTAGCAATAACTGATAAATTCCTTAAAATGAGCTGTTTATCTCAGCTCAATTACAATCACTAACACATGAAAACAATGTAAATTCCCATTAATTCAAGAATGGATTAACTTTGATATATGCATACCGTGGAATACTATCCAGCCATTAAAAAGTTGGTCACTTCACATCTTTCATATTAACCGGGATGGAGTTGAAATACATTCTTCTCAGAAAAGTGAGAATGGAAAAGCAAATATCCAATATACTCAATACTAACATGAAGCCAGTATATGATCTAACTCAAGCTTACAGAGGAGAAAAACTCATTTCAATTCAAGTTGGAGAAAGGAGGAATGAGAAAGATGGGAGAAGGATGGGGATTAGGATTCTCCCACTGAATGGGCACAAGGTAGGAGTGTATGGCACACCCTTCGGAGAAGGGTGCAGAACACAGCTGCAAGAAGGACTCTCCCTAACAAATTCAAATATTCGATTTGGTTTTTTGTACCTTTGCATTACCTGAAATAAAAAAAAATACTAAAAATAAATAAATTCTTAAAACGGCATCTAAAGTCAGGATGCAGCCCCACGTGTTCTGCAGGCTCTGCTCACAAGTCACATTAAATTGCTTGCTATGTCCCTAATACAACACTCCCTGCCTCCTCCATAGCAGAGCACAGACCTTGACTCTGCCTGGAGTGTCTATCTCTCTGTTCAGGAAACAGTCAAGGGCAGCACATAAGAGCAGGGCCTTGGAAACACACTGCCAAACTCTAACTTCCTGCTGGCCACTGACTAGCTTCATACGTTACTACCGACTTCGTAATCCTTAGTTTCCTAATCTATAAAATGAAGACAACAACCCAGCAGTTATTGTGAAGATTAGGTGAATTAGCACATTTAAACACTTTGAATCGTGCCTGGTGCTCACTAAACACTAATAAGTTGTCAGTCACCTAAGAATGTCTTATGAGTTTTTTTCCAGATTAATATGAGGGTTCATACAATTTGGTTACATTGTTTGCATTTGTAAGGTAAAGTCCAACTTGCATTTGAGTCCTTCACCCAGGAAGTGTCCTATATACCCTTATATTGTACCTGTTAGGCAAGAACTTATCAAGCTCCCTCTCCCCTTCTTGAATTTAATTGGGTTTTTCTATCAACATGGGTTGATATTTGTTGATCTACTGGTTTCAACATAGTATTGAGTACATGAGTCTCTTATATTTCCATTCTTGAGATACTTTACTCAGGAGAATGCCCGTGTTTGCCAGCAAATCCATCCAGGGAAACACAATAAATGCAAAGTCTCTATCTTTTTACAGCTGCGTGGTATTCCATGGTATGCATACACCAAAGTTTATTAACCTATTCATGTGCTGATAGGCACTTGGGTTGTTTCCACATCTTCATGATTGTAAATTGGGTTACTATAAACATTCAAGTACAAATGTCCTTAGGAAAAAATGATTTTTTTTCTTCTGGGTAAATATCTAGTAATGGGATTGCAGGATCAAATGAGAGGTCTACTTTTAGCTCTTCGAGGATTCGCCATACTTCTAATTCTTAAGAAGCTATGTCTGTGATGGAATCAGTGTCTTCAGCCTTCCTGCCCTTCCCACCCTAGTCTCCCACATGCTTATATGTTTCCTTTTATGTACTTGTATTTCTTTTGAAGAAATGTTATCATCATCTGTTTAAACACATGATTTCTCCCATGAACTGTGAGCTCCTAGAGATCAGAAACTGTAATCTACCACAATGCCTCAATGGTCCCAGGCAGGTGGCACACTTTGCAAAATGGTTGGTGGGAGTCTGCTGGAGAAATGAGTCCACATTGTAGAGGGAATTCTTGCTGAAGTGCAAAACTGGATTAGGCACCCCTGAGGTCCAGGGAACTCTAAGTCTGAGGGTCCAAGATTTCCACATGTCCATACTAAATATTTGCACATCATCTGTGCACATTTGCCTCAGACAAGAATAGAAAGCACACCCTTCAGAGGGCCTGGGCTTATCTCTGTCATCCGTGTTTGCCAGCAAAGTACAGCCCACACGATCCATGGCAAATGAAAATTCACATATTTAAAAGGCTCAGGAATTTTAGCTCCAGATACAAGTTGAAATTTTACTTGTTGAATGAATTACTGCTACAAATCACTGAAGAAATACTGATGGAGCATCTGCTTTGTACCAGGCACTGAAGATATACTGGTGAGCAAATCCATCCAAGCATCGCCCTCTCCAGTGCCCAAGGGGCCAGACTCTGCCCCATTGCAACTGAGACCCTGTGCTTCAAGTGACTTCATGTTCTTGAGGAAAGGATGGGAAGAGTTTCACCTACTAAGCTTATCCTCTAATTACTTCAAGGGAGTCACTTCAGTGGCGAGGCTGTTACCAGTATATGTAAACGGATCTCCATTTCCAGCTTCTGAGGAAGAAGTGCTTCCCCCCCTTACTGAAACCTCTATTCTGACATTACCTTGAACTACAGATAGAGCTAAGATTTCCATTCATCCCCTTACCCCACCCCACCCTCTTCACAGGATATGTTAAGCCCCAGGAAGAATGCCTTAGTAAACATCATTTTCTGTTTAAACTTGTTAATAATTGTCGAATTTGGTTTGGGGGAATGTTCTGTTATAATGGCTGTTAACAGAAGGATTTCCAACCTGTCAAGTACTCACACACTTCATAGGGAGAAAAATAGAGGTGCTCCAAGGCTGGTCCAGTGTATCTCTGTGGATTAGCAGTCTAAAAAGAAGAGCATTGCCTAAAAGAGAGAATTTGGGGAGGGGAAAGGACAGAGAGACCAACATTCATAAGAGAACAAAGAAGAGAGAATTTCAAATTCACGACATAGTGATACCTTCTTCTTCCCAGGCTCTAGTCTTTTACAAATCCCCTGGGGATCTTAACAAGAGGCAGATCCCAATTGCACAGGTGACATTCTGCATGTGTAACAGGCTTCCAAGTGATGCTGATAACTGTAAGTTGAAGGATTCCACTTTGAATAGTGAGTTTCTATAGTAACTTTCCAGATGCATTAGCAACCACTGATTCATTCAGCTTTCTATAAGGTCATAATCAACTCCATTTTTTCTTTTAAAGAACTTTGTGGGAAAATATTTTATTTATTTATGTATTCATTCATTCATTCATTCATTGAGACAGAGTCTCACGATGATGTCCTTGGTAGAGTGCCATGGCATCACAGCTCACAGCAACCTGCAACTCTTGGGCTTAAGTGATTCTCTTCTCTCAGCCTCCCAAGTAGTTGGGAATACAGGAGCCAGCCACAATGCCCAGCTACTTTTTGATTGTAGTAGTCATTGTTGTTTGGCAAGCCTGGGCTGGATTCGAACCCGCCAACTCTGGTGTATATGGCTGGTGCCCTAGCAGCTGAGCTACAAACGCCAAGCCTGGGCAGGGGGGAAATATTTTAAATATCCATTTCCTCAACTATAGCCCTATTGGGGTTGTCTAAAGGAAGGTCTATAGAAATAAGTCTCAAATTTTGAGGGAGCCACTTAATGAGAAAAACAAATTTTTTTAAAAAATGGTTTGGGAGTAGGGGTAAGAGTGCTGCCTAAGGAAAGAAGCACAGTTAGAAAACACCTCCCCTTTCAGTCATACCTTCACAGGCTTTCTCCAATCTTTTTGTTCTAGACTGAAAGGTTTTGAAGGTGAGAATAAAGTGTAACGTGAAAAAAGAATAAAAATGCCCTGCATTTTTTAAATTAAATGAATATCCCAAAAGATATGAGTTAAACTTCTAATTAGGTTTCACAGCCACTAGGAAATCCCTCTTATTAAAAGATTCCTGTTGTGACTATATTTGTGAAATAAATAATAGCATTCCTAATTTAACATTTGTGGAAATCTGAATTGTCCTGAGTTCTGTTAGGTAACCCTGAGTGAAAAATCTCTTTTATTTTTCTGTTAAATATTCAATACCCTTTAAACTCCCAAATCTAAGATTCTGCTAAATGCAGACATTGCATTCCCCCAAGAATTTAGTTGACATTCCATGAAGCTTGAAGCCTTCCACATCCTGGCCCTCATCTCAGCCTCCCTCCCACTAAAATACTTGGACAGGTTGAAGCCAATGGTATAGGAAGGGCCTTCTGCTCTGCAGTGAGATGAAATATTCCCAGTGCACACAAGTGGTCCCCTGTAAACTAGTTGGAGATGTGGCAGGAAATGTGCATCTACACTCATACCTACTCACAGGCAGGCACACAGCAGTGCCAAAAGAAACACAGTGGCCCTGCCCGGGGCCATTTCCTGGTCTAGTGTCACCTCGGGCCACACATGTGACACAAGTCACAAGCCTGATCCCTGCCCACTGACTCCAGTTCCCGATACCCCTTACTCCCTGCAGGGCTTCCCAAGGCAGCAAGTGTGGAAGCAGGAGCCCAGAAGCAGGGACAGTGAGACTGGGGGCCCAGCCAAGGGCACAGCCCCAAGAAGAGCCATACAGCCAATTAGTCCGGGAGTCACATGCCTATTGTTCTTCTGTGCTCACCGCAGGAACCAGGTCTGCCAAACTGCTAGCCCACCAAGCAGAGTGACACATTCCAGAACTCTGGCTGCCTGCCAGGGCCGCCCTGTCTGAGAGCTCCCACCCCTGAAATCCAAACCTGGGGACCGTTAAAACAGGAGCCCCGCCTGATCACACGGCTGCACTGCCGTGCTGGGGAGAGACCAGCGCCAGGGTTACAGGCCAGATGCAGAGAAACAGAAGCCTGGGAGAGCAAAGCCCCAGCAGCTTGTGCACCCTCAGTGGCCCCAAGTGGCCCTGAGTTGCTCTGGGTGTCAGATGCCACTGACCTACTCAGGTACCAGTGCCAGGTGACTCACGTGACTTCACCTTTTGACCTGTTTTGATAGTGTCTCCACTCTTATACCTGAAAAGATAATAAAACACTGCTGAGACACTTTTGATAGTCTGCTTTTGGGTTTTCTGGGTTTGGGGCTTTTTACCTCCCATTGACAATTGCTCTGGCTAAGACTTCCATTACTATGTTGAACAGAAGCTGTGAGTGGGCATTCTTACAGCTTCTCTTCAATATAGTAATGGATGTGAACCAGATCTTAGGGGAAAACTCAGCTTGTCTCCATTGATTATGGATCTATGCCTTTGCACAAATGGCCTTTGTTATATTAAGATAACTTCTTTCTGTAACTATTTTGTTGAGAATTTTTTATCATACATAAATTCCTAGAAATATACAACCTACCAAGACTGAATCAAGAATAAATAGAAATTTTGAAGAGACCAAGAACTAAGAAAAAGATTAAATTTGTAATCAAAAACCTCCCAACACGGAAAAGCCCAGTATCATATAACTCTATGGATGAATTCTACCAAACATTCAAAGAAGAACTAATATCAATCCTTCTTAAATTCATCTGAGAAATAGACAAAGGAATATCTCCAAACCAATTTTATGAGGCCAGAGTCACCCTGATACAAAAGACAAAGACACCAAAAAAAACTACAGACCAATATCTCTGAAGAACACAGATGCAAAAACTCAATGAAGCACTAGCAAACTAAATCCAACAGCGCATTAAAAGATTATACTCCATGGAGCGGCACCTGTGGCTCAAAGGAGTAAGGCGCCGGCCCCATATGCCGGGGGTAGTGGGTTCAAACCCAGCCCTGGCCAAAAACTGCAAAAAAAAAATTATACTCCATAACTAAATGGGACATAGCCCTGGGATGCAAGATTGGCTCAACATGCACAAATCAATCGAAGTGTGATTGACCAAATTAACACAATGAGTGATTAAAAGCACAAGATCACATGATTATCTCAAAAGATTCAGAAAAAGTATTTCCCAAAAGTATTTACCTTCTAACAAACTTGTAAAATTTAATTAAAGCTAAAAATATAAAATACTCTGCCTTTATTCAAACTCTAGTAATGCTTTTCCTTGGGAAAGGTGCTAGAATCGAGAGCAATGAATTGAGTTGAATAGAATGAAGATGGCAAAAAGAGAACATTAAAAGGTCCTGTTAGTCTCTCTTTGGAAATGTTTTCCAGTTGACGAAAACAGATGTTTATTCCAAATCCATTTCAAGCACAAGCAGACATTTCAGTCTCTGGCCTGCCAACTCTCTGGCTTCCTTACCCACTGTGTAGAACATGTGACCTTGGAAGTAAGGGACAGCATGACATTCGTTTACTTCAAGGTCAAAGGTAAAACGAATTTGTCATTAAAGTCCTCAGCAAACCTACAAAACAGTCCTTTTTCGATGTTTTTTTTTTAAGGAACATCAAATAGTTTAATGTAGTCAGAGGTATAAACAAGAGAACAGATGTTAACTTCTGGTGATGTCAAGACCACAATAATTTTTTACCTAAATTTTGTTCTTTCTTTGTTTTTTTTACATAATCCATTTCCAAACATACACAAAAAATATTTAGAACAATCTAGAAACTAATAATTCATCTTAAACCTATGTCCAAAAGCAGATCCAAGGGAAGAGTACCAAAATTTTCAATGGCTTTCCCCGTACTTCAGCTCTCTCTTTACTTTGTTTGAGGCTCATTTCAATTTTTAAAATGGGCCCAGATATTACCTCTACTTTCTCTTAGAAAATAATACTGTTTTTTCTTTAAAATAAATAAATAAATAAAGCCTTCTGGGAATACACTATTGGAATTATAAGAGCTTTCTTGGTCTGTAGAATAGACCACTGCAGCTGGTGATGAAAGAAAGTCAACTGCCTGGTCTAAACAGTCCTTCGGCTTTCACGAGCTTTGTGAAAATATTTCAATCAACACAGAAGCTTGCACATACTCTTTAAAAGTCTGAATTACCCCCATTATGACAGTTATATTGAGGAAATAGGAGCATCATCTACTCTAATAGACCAACGTGGCTGCAACCATTTTAAAAATATGTCTAATCAACTGCCAAAGCTCTGCTCTTATTTAAAACCTAAATATCAATAGAACTATTTTTAGCACAATACCCTATTATCAGTTTGGGCACAAGCCTTAACATAAAAATCAAAGTACAAATCAGACAATGCAGAAAGCAAACTGACACTTTCTACTTTTACAAGCTAATGATAGATCCTTGGAATCACCCTATGATGCCTTCAGTTGCAATTTTTTTATACAAAGATTACCAGACTATATGAGTAGTTTGAAAAACTGAAATGTTTATTTGAACTCTTTTGCTTTCTAAAGAGACACAGTTTTATTAAGATATAATTTATATATCATAAAAGTTATCATTCTAAAGGGTATAACTTAATGGTTTTTAAGGTTCAACCACTATCTTATTTCAGAAAATTTTTGTTAGCTAAAAAAGAAACCCCATACTTCTCAGCAGTCATTCCCTATTTCCTCCTTCCCCCAGTTCCTGCAACCACTAACCTAGTTTCTACATTATCTATGCACTTATTTAGTATGAACATTTCAGCCTCTCTTCCCACTGAAATACTTGAACAAATTGGAATCATATAATATGCAGATCCTTAATCCAAAAATTCAAAATCTAAAATGCTCCAAAATCCAAAATTTGAGAAGTGCTGATAAGACACTATGAGTAGAAAATTGCACACGCGGCCTTGTGTACACAAACTGTGTTCCATGTACAACATTATTGAAATATAGTTATAGGAAATGCAGAATCACCAAAAAGAAAGAAAATTTAGGCCAGAAGATAAAGAGTCAGTTCCCAGGGAGGTTGGAAATTGTGTATTGCAAGCATCATGACATGAAAAGGGGAAACTGGGGAAAGAAAAGGACTTTTTAAATAGAAAGGAAAAGAGAGAGAGAGAGAAGTTATGTAAGAAGTGAACTTAATATCTAGGACTGGGAGGTGACAGAGTGGGGCAGCAGTGTTCTCCACACTGGGCAGACCAGTGCCATTCAATGGACTCTTAGCCCAGAGCCCCACACACTTGAAACCAGGTATTCAAAGGAACCTAGTTACTCATGAACTCTGAGTTGGGTCATTTATTTCTTCCCTAAAAATCATCTCTCATGGCACTTCCTCTCTAGTGAAGCAAAGCAGTGTGCAAGCTCAGGCTGGCTGCAGCTGGCCTGTCAGATACCTTTTAGGAAAATGAGAAGGTCGCTCTCACTGGGCTGTGTACAGCATCCCGAAAACACCAGCTCTGGGCACAGACACTCTTCACACACAGCTGCATGGGAGCTCCTTGTGGAGGAAGTTTGGAGAATGGGACAAAAGACAAACAGCCATAAAAGAGGGTGAGCAGGAGTGTCAGAGCCATGGAACTGGCCTCTGAAAGAGGGACACACCTTGTAGAGTGGGCAAGAAGGGGGCCAGTCAGCAGGCACGGGGAATGGCCGGGGCAAGTACCCCCACGTTTTCCCTCCCAACTCAGCCACCCAGCACAGCATACACAAGGGACACTACAATGCAACCAGCACTCTGGAGCACTCAAAATTCCTTTTAAATTGATTAAACCCATTGCCACTAAGAACAAAAAAGCGAGGAAGAAAGGAAATATGCACTATAGGATTCCTGATACTTTATAAGTTAAGCATCACTAAATGTAATAGTCTGCATGTTTTTAACAATAAGAAAAGAATTTTTATAATTTAAATTATAAACACTTTGGGTAAGAATTGCAAAATCTTGGATAATATGCCATCTAATTTAAACACATGTGTTTCTTGGCTTAATTAGGATGATCTTTTCAATAAATGATAGTATCCCGTTGAAAAGAAAGAAAAACACCATTGTAAAATTATGATGAGTGACCAATTGTCATATAATTAGCAATAAAAACTATCATGCAAGGTAAATGAAGGTGTAGAAAAATCTCTAAAACTCATATTCTTTTATTAAACTGTAACTTATTCTGAAACACTTACCGTGGCACCTCTGGGCTGCAGGATAGACCTGTGACGCGGCCATCCGTGTCAGAGATGAATTCTCATGGGAGCAGAGGAAAGACTGTGGGCCTGAGGGTCCTCATGTTGGGGTTCGAATCCCTGTTTTCTAATTTACTAGGTATTGGGTAAATAACTTTAGTCAAGTTGCTTAATCTTGCTAAACCTCAGTTTCTCCAGCTGTAAGACACTGTAACAATGGTACTTTATTCACCTCTTGTGTTTATTTCATACATTAAGGAAGAGCATCCAGAGGACCTACTGTGCCTGGTACTCACTCCATATTCTCCCTGGCTCCTGCCTCTTAGGACTAGAGTGGGAATTAAACGAGAAATGCCAAGCCCCTGGCACATAGCAGACATTGAATAACTGGTAGCTCTTATGACAAATAGATGGTTATAAATAGAAAGGCATGGAATGGGAAGGATGTTATAGTACCTCCCAGGCCCTTGCAGGACACTATCTCCCAGTCCACATGGAGGAATTTGCAAGGAAATCTCAAGATGGCAGTTGTGAGAACCAAAGAACTGTTAAGCATGAGCCATGAGGACTGCACCTGATGGGGCAGTCTCTCCTGCTTCCTTTGCAGGCCAGGGAAAAGAATCTATACTTCAACCGCCCCATTTGCTGCATGTGCCCTGAAAAAGACACAGCCCATGGAAACTAGTATGGATATAGAACACCAACTGCCCACAGGAGGAGTGGCCACATGGAGTTTCTATCCATGCCCCTTGCATTTTATTACTCCCTCAAATTGAGGTGCAGACAATCTCAGATGGGTCTTGTACCCATGGTTCCCTCCTCCACCCAGCTATAAACATTCCCCCAACTTTAGTTAGAAATATGTTTATTCAATCATTCAATATGGTACGCTCATATTACATATTTTCTTGTCATTGAATAAATAGGGAAAAATGGGTTTTCTCCATAAGAAAGCAAAGCAATGATCTTTTAAAACTCTGTGAAGCTCACACAGCCAATGGTAGGTGGTGCAGCAAGAAAGGGGAAGGCACCCCCCTGTACAGGTCACTGTGCAGACCTGTGCTATGTAGGGTTAAAGGGAGAATGTCACTCATCACAGCTACATCAACACATATGCCTGCATCTTTGCCTGCTGGCTTGCTGGGCTTCCCAGGCAAATTATCTGTCAAAGGCCTAAGCCCTGTCATTTTTCTGAGAAAATTGCCATGGAGCGGGGAAAGAGTCAGGATGGCAGGATCTGTGACTGGTATTTGATGTTGGGGCCGAGCACCTGCTTCTAGGGGGTGCACTGTGACTGTGCACGTCCCTCTTGCACAATCCTTGAGCTGACGTTGGAATGTACAGAAAGACAGTCAATAACCACAAAAAAGAGTTGGATTTCCATGAAAACGGGCTCTTCCAGCTTTCTGAGATATTTCTTTAGAAACATAATGTGCTACCGAGCATAAATAGCATTCATGGCTGTGAAGAATTGACTTTTCTTTGTCCCTCTATAGAAGCTAAAGCTACTCACAACATGAGAAGAAAAATGAGTGAGGAACAATTTAAGACAGCTTTGAAATGCCTGCCTGGGCTATTTTTACTTTTTCCCATTCCATTGAAACAAAAGGTTCTAAAAATGGACTTGGAGAAGCCAAGTTTTGATATGAACATTTGGTAAGTTCCTTGAGAGCAGGAGCCATGCAATATATTTCTCTGTCTACCCAAAAGTGACACGAACAGAAAATAGTCTTAGGAACCAGTGCCAAATGGAGGAGAGGGACTTGGATAGGAGGTAATTAATTGCTCTCAAGAAGGATGTTGCCACACAATTAATTTCTGACTCCACAACTTGCATTCATGGTTTGAGATGAGACTGATAGTATTGAATTATCTTTAAAGTCAGCAAACAGAAGAAAAGATAAAGGTTTACCTTAAAATACAAATTTCAAGCAAGTCCTAGTAAATATCCTCTAGGCCAAGGTCCCCTCCTGCATTGAATAAAGTCCAAATTCTCCTGCAGTCTGCAGCTGGCCTGCTCACCCATTCCAACCCCTTTCCCAGAATGACAGGTTCACATTTGCTGAGCTTTTTCTAATACATGCTGGGCACTACTCTGGGGGCTTTGAATATACAATAGAACCTCTGTAAGTTGACAACCTGAGGGACTATAACAAACTAGACAACATATAGAGGTTCCATAAAGAACTAGGCCTGCAGTACTGATACGTACATGTGGTTCATGTCTGGTCAACTTAAGGAGATGGTCAGCTATGGAGGCTCTACTGTATTAAGGTAGCATCTCGTTTAATCCTCTCACTAAGTCTTGGGGTAGGCACAACGTTTGCCCCTCATTTTACAGAGATACTGGCCAACACCCAAAGGGGTGAAATCAATTTGTTCAATGTCACACAAAGCAAGGTAGTGGGAGAACCAGAGCGGGCTCCAAATCCACACATGCTAACTCTTCTGAGACTGCAGCTTCTTCAGAAAATCTGGCTCTCTCTCCCGACCTTCTTCCTCTCTCTCTCCTTTCCCTCCCCCACTGCTCCCTCAGGACAGCCTCCATGCTCACCACCACACTGGCTCACAGCACTACCCCTGCTCAGAGAGGCCATCTTCCCTTTTTCCCCTGACCACTCTTCTGAACATTGGCCTGAAAAGTCAACTCAGGAAAATTCTCCCAGGAGGCCTTTTATTGCTGTTAAGTTCTTTCAAGTTTCTTGCTTTTGCTCTGGACTTTGAGAATGAGGACTGTTTTATGTCCTATAGAAAGGTGCTAAATATAAAGTGTTGCCAACTAAATATTCACGGAAGTGAAAAATGTAAGTGACTCCTGGTACCCCGTCTCCCATCCACACCCCAACATCCCTTGTCCTCTCACTCTGGCACCCAGGGCACTCACTCCCCTGCCAGTCCTGTGATGGTAGGTGGGGTCCAGGGCTCAGGCTTTCTCTGCCCAGGGATAGGGACAGGGTGGCCTCTGCTAAAATGCCGAGATGAGGGGACCACATGACCAGACCGGCCTAGTCCCACCCACAACAGCTGCTCTGGATATGAGCCTGGACCTCCACAGACATGGGGGAAGCAAGAAAGAAACATTGCTGGGGCGTTAGTGTCCCTGCCGAGTGGCCTGGCCTCCCAGCAGCTGTGAGAGCTCCATTCCGCACAAACGCCATTTGGCTTTGTGGCAGCTCTTTCCTTAACAGAATGATCCTTGCTGGGAAACAGAAATCAGACCCACTGGGATCCTAACTGACTGGTGACCTCTCACTATTCCCTGGTGAGCCCCGTGAGCACGGCCAAGGTGGCTTCTCCAGAAACACCCAACTCTGCCCGGGGGAAGCATTTGTTACCACAGAGCCGCCTTCTGTGCCTGTAGCTTATGACTGTGCCACTTCAGTAATGCAAAGTGCATCTGAGGGACGGACGTCCAAATCACTCAAACACAATGATGAGTAACAAGATGTGTAATCAAGATGAGTAGCACTGGGGTTTTTTGTTGTTAAAAAATGAGATTCAGTTAAAAAGTGATTAAATTCTCCTGTATGATTCATAGCATGGCTCTGGAGGCATTTATAAAAATGTTTTAAAAGGTAGCAGCTGTACGATCCAATATGCCTGGTGTCTCTTAGGTGTAGTTAATTGTAAGTGAAAAAAATTTTTTTTTCTTTTTTTTTTTCTTTTTTATGTTAAATAAAACTATTTAAATGGCTGGATGTAACAAGTAGTACTAAAGTAATTATTATATTTAATTATGATATAGCTATACACCCATGTCTAGAAAAAATTATTTTTTAAAAACCATACCCTGGAACTCAGCCCCATTCTTACTCAAACCTTCAGTTCCTTCTGTATGGAGCAGACGTGGATAATTCTATACTAATGTGACCAAGTCTGCAGAGTGCTATAAAGTTTTATAGAAGTTTTATAGAAGTTAGAGGACATGGGATCATATTCAGAGTTTCCGAGGATCAGAGAAGGTTCTGTGAAGGACTACATGTCTTCTTACATGAATTAACCAGAGGGTGGCATTTCAACAAGTGGACCAAGTCCAGGAAAAAGGGTTGTCCCACAGAGGGGCTGGCGTGGTCTAAAAGGACATGGGGTGAGACTGTCAGCACTGGAAAGGTGATTTGGGCCACGCCTCCCATCTCTGCAGGTCAGCGCAGAAAGAAGAGGCAGTGAGCAACCAAGAGCCAGTGAAGGGTCTTGGCCAGAAGAACCCTATGCTCAAAGCCAAGCTTGGGGTGACAAGGCAAGAGGCTACTTGCAAAGGAAAGAAGGGCAAGGGGCAAGGACACACATCTGGGGGCAAGCATCGTTGTGGGCCAAAGGAGCTCACCCTAGGGTCTGGGCGACAAGACACAGAAGGGGAGGAGGAGCCTGTTGGCAGAGTCAGCAAAATCCTCCAAGAATTCTGCCACCAAGCAGTCATGAGAGGCATAGAAAAGGAAGGAGCCGATGAGCCTGAAGTCACCTGGCTACAGATGGTGTCATGAGAAGGAGCTGACTCAGCAAGGGTACTGTGAATTCTGCTTGGGATGCTGTGTTGGACAGCAACAAAGGGACAGCTGCTGACAGCAAGACATGGCCTGGAGACAAAGCAGGGGTGAGTTCCCAGAGTAGACATGAAGTCACTGGGAAGGCAGGGGCAGGGTGGGAGAGGAAGGTTGCAAGTCATTGTTCATTCAGCCCTGATTCACCTCACCTCCACCAGCCTTGAATAGAACCTACTTGCCCAAAACCACTGTGCCCTAAAGTCAAAGTTCCCCAGCTTATCATGGTGCTGGACACATGGCCAGTTTTGTGTAAGAACACCTTCAGGGGCTTCTTTCTAGTCCTTGGTCCTCTCTATAGCTAGGGCAGCTAGTTAGCTACTGACAATTCACAGGAAGGAAGAGCTCCCTTTGTCCCTCCAGTTTCCCCAGCCCAGCACATGTATTCATTACTATGTATTAGTAACATGCATATAAAACAAGAGGCAAATGTAGGGAATTCCTGAGGCCCATGATCTGCATAAAAATCCCATAGTCATTTCCCCCACGCAGTTTACCTTTTCAAGGCGGAGTTCTTAGTGTTTCTAATCACTGTCAAATACTCCCTTAGCAATTACGTGTTTATAAGAAAATATTTCTTAGCTGGATGGCTTTTCATCCATCTAAGAAATGTGCTTGGACTTATAACAATGTAGGAATACTGGAATATTATTTTTTAAATACATCCACCTAAGAAATGTGCTTGGACTTATAATAATGTAGGAATACTGGAATATTATTTTTTAAATACATTTAAACCAAACCCACATGTTTCTTTTTCTATCCATAAACTGATGTTTCTACCGGCCCTCCCTTCCACAACTGACTGACCAAAGATGCGGCACAAAAATGAGAGGGAAGAAAAGGGGTGTTTGGAAAGACTCATCCTCAGCTGTGTGCAGGAAGAGTTGGCTATTGCTAAGAAGTCATGAACCAGGAGCCCCTACAGAACCAAATATGTTGACCTTGTGCAGAGTTCTCTGTGGGCACAGAGTGTGCAGACAGGAACACAGGGTCTCAGGTCCATCTCTCTCTCCAGGAGGGCTTCCCTCCAGCCCTACCCCATTCTGGCTCAGAGGACCAGAGGGCTTCTTCTACCATCCACCTTCTGGCCTGTTACTCCTGTTTTTTTCCCCCAATTCTGTTTCCTAATTGTTATAATGATAACGTCAGAATAAAATCCCCATCTCTGTTTCCTAAGTGGGTATCTCGATTCAGTATTCCAAAAGTGTAGCCTAGTAGTTCCTTCAGTTTGCCACTTTGTTTTGGCATTTTTAACCAGGAAGGTTAAAAATGATACCCTGACTCCAACAAACCCAGTAGTGGCATTTTGAGAAGCAGCAGCCCAGGGCACCCTCTCCAAATGCCAGCAGCACATCTTCTTGATGGTACCAACAAAGAAAAGCCTAAAGGAAAAAGACCCTAGAAGCCAGAAACCAAAAAACAACATCTTTCCCTTCTTTCTGGGGAAACAAGTTCTCCCGCATAACAGCGGAAGCACCGCCCTGGGATTACTGAGTGCCACTCGCACATGGGCCGCACAAGGCATTTTCACCTGGGAAAAGCCACCGCTTACACCCAGGGAGGACTTCTCTCAGATGGGCAAGGTGGACTGAACACTGCTATGTGGAATGAGATGGAAAGCTCTATCATTCACTAGACTCAAATGTTTTATAAAAGAACAATAGAACTTACTAGCAGAGAGGCCCTGCTAAGGGAAGATTCTAGGTTCCACTACAGATAAATGGAAAACCAGGTGCTGTGTAGCATATCCTAGTGCTGGAGGGATGCTGACTAGCCTCACTAATATAGCTGCATAAGTTAGAGTTGATACACCTATTTTAATTCAGAAACCAGAATTGATACAAGGGAATAACATGAACTCAAATTCATTTTCTTAAAATGAAGTGGATTGTTTTCAATGAGTATATGACAGGATATACTCATTAAGAAATTAAAGCATGTATCTCCAGTTGCCTTTCTGGGCCAGTGGGAATAAAAGTAATAAATGGTTTTGCTAAACATTATGATCATTTTCATGTTCTCTAGAAAATATAAAAATACCAAGTTAAAAATAACTTTCATCTTGAATTACAATAAAAATTCACTAATTCAGACTCCACTGGTATAAAGTTTATAATCTTTCAAAGAAAACAAAAGTTATTATTGTATTAATAAAGTAAATAAAATTGGGGGGAGGGTTAGAGCACCTAACAGAGTGAATGTACTAAAAGTACACTTAAATACCACCCCAGACTGCTAAATACTAAGTTTCTGATGATATGACTAAGAAGCTGGTTATCCATCTTTCAGTCATTCAACAATCCTGTCGTGCTAAGTCTTCCACATGCACCTATGATTCAAGGAAGAGAGTGGCCCACAAGGAGCAAGGCTAGCTGCCCTCAGCTGTTTGATTAGTGACACAATGCTCTTAAATCCTATAAGTCAAATTCGCACAATCATGTGTATGGAAGTACTAAATGTTATTCAAGTATTAACCAACTTTATTCACAAAATCGTAGTTATCTAAGTTCTTATAGCAGCAAAGGTTCAGTCTGTTTCTAAGTATTCTAGCATTCATATTTTTTCCTAATTTGGACAGAATTTTCTCTCTAATTAATTTTATTTCCCTCTGACAAAATTATATGTCTATAAGAGGCAGAGATTCTGGGATCAAGTTATATCACTTTAAAGCTAAGGAAGCCAAAATCCAGGAAAATTAAATGGCCCATCCAAGATCAAGTGGCAAGTTGATAGCAAAACTAGAACAAAAACTCAGACCTCCTAACTAGTCAAAAAGTCTTCTTTCTATATAACCAGCTTTCTACTGAAAAATCACACTGTGGGAAAATTCTTGATAATACAAATTACTTAGTAACTAGAATATATAAATCCCTCATGATCTAATAAGAAAATATCAAAAGATACATGAAGCCAGCACATTGTACCCCGTAATTGCACTAGTGTACACAGCTATGATTTAATTTTTAAAAAAAGAAGATAATGACAATAGTTGAAAGACAAGTATGTTTAAATACATGTGTTTATGATATTTTTAAAAATTCATAGTTATTCTCACAAAATGCTGAGAAACCAATATATTAGTTTAAAAATTGGTAAAGGGGTGGAGCCTAGATGGCAGTCTATAGCCAGCTTTCCACAGAGGCTCCCATCCAGAAAGAGAGTTAAAGGACAGAAATTTCGCAAGAAAGCCGATGGTTCACATCTGAACCAAAAGAGAAGGGTGAAGAACGCACATCAACCCAGCTGAGGTGACCTGCGATCCCAAGGATACAAACAAAAGGTACAGAATCCATTGCCAAGTGGAAGGATGTCCCCTCCCCCATGAGAACAGCTCACAGTATACTCCATACCTCTATACAAACAAGTAAGCAGAGTTCAAATGTCCTCCCATTTTACCCCACAGGAGAGACCTTCTAAAAACCAGACTTCTTCCCCTACTAGGATGCCATGGCACTCTCCTGCTAGGCATAAAACTGTATAAAACTATGTATACTCTTCACATGCAGTTTTGAACTCCTGGAACTCCCCTCCACTCTCACCCCAAGGCCTGGAAGCCTGTCCCCCATACAGTTCAGATTCTAGGGCCTTTTCTTTAGGGGTGTAGATGGGTCATGGACTTGTTGCTGATCTGTGCTGACTTTCTGGCTGGGGAGTAAGGAGAAGATAATCAGCTGAGGGAGAGGCGTACCCCGAGGCTCCGGCAGCAGCGGGAAAGGTGACGGTGGGGCTCACACCCCTGGGGATATTTTGAAGGAACACTCTCAGTCTCTCTGGGCAACCCGGGGAGGCCAGGCCACTTCTCTGGTGCCAGTGACTGGCAGGAACAGATCTGGGATAGAGCAAAGGCTCCCGGAGTAAAGGGTATGCTTGAGGTGGAACCAGCCTGGGTGGAGCGCGAGGATTAGAATACACGCAAAGAGACAGCAGACACCCAGGGCAGGGCTGACCCAGAGGACTGCCTTACTGAGCTTCACATGCACCCAGCCCTTAGGGGATCAAAGCTGAGATAAAGGGGGAAAATAGCAGGGACAGAAACAAATTCAGTGAAGTTGTTCTATTCTGTCAACAATATCAATCAGGGACAGGGCTGGAACTGAGTGAATCGCCCCAGCCCCTATCAAGCACCCAAGGTTGTCAGGTCTCACCTCCCCCTGCCAAATAGTGACAGTGGGAGAGACTGGCAGCCTGGCTGAGGAGACTCAGATCTCCCTGTGACTCAGGCAGGCAATAACCCCTAGAGAAACTGCTCATTGGAGGGAACAAGATCATAGCCTTGTGGGGTTATCAGTGACTAGGTGTGACAGAGGTGCAAAGTGGGGAAGGAGGCATCAGCCTTCCCAGACTAATTTACTTGCTGGGGGGGGTCCATCTTATCTCACAGAGCATCAGAACGAGTTATACTAGAGTTGCCAGCAGACCCCTGCTATCTAGTTGCCAGAGATCTTTTAAACTCTCCCACCTGAGGCCACTGCTGACTGGGACAATTGATCAGGACCTTGTCAACTGAGCCAATCACCCAAGGACTATCCAATGTGGTACCCTGGGTGTGTGGTAGTGGGAAGATTTGATTTTCCTTTTCCAATTGTTGCATGTGGGGGGCAGGGTGACTTAACTGCAGGTATTTCTCCACAGCTCAGACTTCAACCCAGAGTAACTGATTCTCTAGGGTAAGACATAGACCAGCTGAAAACAAGACAGAGCCACTTAACTCCACCACACCAAGAAGGTCCCCAGATTCCCAGGCAGTAGAACTGTAACAGGTCCTGGCAAAACTCTAGGGGAACAGGTAAAGATGTCAGCCCCAGCTTTCATGCAAAGGCCTGGCCAATCACTACTCCTAGAACCCACAATCCAACTTATCCTTATCTACTCATCTTGCCAAACGGTGCAAAATAATCATGGGGCAGCATCAGCGAAAAAGCTCGGGCAACATGAACAACCGGAGCAGATCAAACCTCCCAAGGAACAATTCAGTGGACACAACTGAAGATCCTATGCATAAACAGATGGCAGAGATGGCAGAAACCAAATTCAGAATTTGGATTGCAAATAAAATCAATAAAATGGAGGAAAAGTTGGATTTAGAAATTCAGGGAGCATTTCAAAAATCGTCTCAAGAAGTCAAGGAATTCAAAGACAAAATCACCAAAGATTTTGACACATTGAGACAAGAATTTGCAGTCCTCAAAGATCTGAGACATACAGTAGACTCCCTCAGTAACAGAATGGAGCAAGTAGAAGAAAGGATTTCTGATATTGAAGACAAAGCTTTTGAACACTCCCAAACATCCAAAGAGGAAGAGAAATGGGGAGCAAAAACGGATCATTCTCTCAAAGAGCTCTGGGATAATCTGAAGAAAACCAATATTCACTTTATAGGGATACCTGAAAGCAACGAAGTGCCCTCAAAAGGCACAGAGTCTCTTATTCATGAGATTATGAAAGAGAACTTTCCAGACATGCCAAGAGATTCTGAAATTCAGATAGTTGTGCTGAAGCTGTGAAGCAGCTTCAGAACCCCAGCACAACTCAATCCGAATAAGACATCCCCCAGGCACATCATAATTAACTTCACCAAAGTTAATATGAAGGAGAAAATTCTGAAAGCAGCCAGATGGAAGAAAACCATAACCTACAAGGGGAAGAATATTAGGATAACTGCAGATCTCTCTGATCAAATCTTGCAAGCTCGAAGAGAATGGTTATCGACTTTTAATCTCCTAAAACAAAATAACTTTCAAACCAGGATCCTGTACGCAGCTAAACTGAGTTTCATTTATGATGGAGAAATTAAATACTTTAATGACATCCACATGTTGAAGAAATTTCAACCACCTCTCTAGGATATTCTCAGACCTATCTTCCACAATGACCAGTGTAATCCTCCACCACAAAAGTAAACTCACTCAGAAACTTACGATCAAATTCCAACTTCCACAGTGGTGAAAGGTTTAAAAATGTCCACTGCACTTTCAAAAGGCTTATTAATATTCTCGATTAATGTGAATGGTTTAAATTGTCCTCTAAAGAGGCACAGGCTGGCTGACTGGATACAAAAACTCTGCCCAGATATTTGCTGTATAAAAGAATGTCATCTTACCATAAAAGATAATTATAGACTCAAGAAGACAGGATGGTCATCTATATTCCAGGCAAATGGAAAGCAGAAAAAAGCAGATGTTGCAATCCTAGTCACAGATACAATAGTCAGCCAAAGTAAGGAAGGATAAGGATGGACACTTCATATTTCTTAAAAGCAATACTCAATATGATGAGATTTCAATTATTAATATTTATGTACCCAACCAGAATGCACCTTAATTTACAAAAAAACTGTAACAGACATGAACAACTTGATCACCTCCAGCTCCATAGTAGTTAGAGATGTTAATACTCCTTTAGCAGTGTTGGATAGATCCTCTAATAAGAAGCTAAGCAAAGAAATTATAGATTTAAACTTAACCATTCAACATCTGGATTTAACAGACATCTACAGAACATTTTATCCTAATAAAACTAAATACACATTCTTCTCATTAGCCCATGGAACATACTCCAAAATCAATCAAATCTTAGGTCACAAGTCTAATCTCAGCAAATTTAAAGGAATAGATATTATTCCTTGCATCTTCTCAGACCATCAAAGAATAAAAGTTGAACTCAAAAACAAAAGGAATCTGCACACTCATACAAAATCATGGAAGCTAAGTAACTTTATGCTGAACAATAGATGGGCCATAGATGAGATTAAGAAGTAAATTATCAAATTGCTAGAACAAAACAACAATGAAGACACGAATTATTAGAACCACTGGAATACTGCAAAGGCAGTCCTAAGAGGGAAATTTGTAGCATTGCAAGCCTTCCTCAAGAGAATGGAAAGAGAGGAAGTTAACAACTTAATGGGACATCTCAAGCAACTGGAAAAGGAAGAACATTCCAACCCCAAACGCAGCAGAAGAAAAGAAATAACAAAAATCAGAGCAGAATTAAATGAAATTGAAAACAAAAGAATTATACAACAGATTGATAAATCAAAAAGTTGGTTCCTTGAAAAGATCAATAAAATAGATAAACTTTTGGCTAACCTAATCAGGAAAAAAAAGAGTAAAATCTCTAATTTCATCAATCAGAAATGGTAAAGATGAAATGACAACAGACCCCTCAGAAAATCAAAAAATCCTTAACAAATATTACAAGAAACTTTACTCTCAGAAATATGAAAATCTGAAGGAAATTGACCAATACTTGGAAGCACACCACCTTCCTAGTCTTAGTCAGAATGAAGTGGAAATGTTGAATAGGCCTATATCAAGTTCTGAAATAGCATCAACTATACAAAATCTCTCTAAAAAGAAAAGCCCAGGACCAGATGGTTTCACGTCAGAATTCTACCAAACCTTTAAAGAAGAACTAGTACATATATTACTAAACCTCTTCCAAAATATAGGAAAAGAAGGAATACTACCCAACACATTCTATGAAGCAAACATTACCTTGATCCCTAAACAAGGAAAAGACACAACAAGAAAAGAAAATTATAAACCAATATCACTAGTGAATATTGATGCAAAAATATTCAACAAGATCCTAACGAATAGAATCCAACAACACATCAAACTAATTATACACCATGACCAAGTGGGTTTTATCCCAGGGTCTAAAGCCTGCTTCAATATACATAAATCTACAGATGTAATTCAGCACATAAACAAATTAAAAAAGAAAGAACATATGATTCTCTCAATTAATGCAGAAAAAGCTTTTGATAATATCCAACCTTCCTTCATGATCAGAGCACTTAATAAAAAAGGTATACAAGGGACATTTTGTAAACTAATAGAGGCCATCTACAGCAAACCCACAGGCAATATCATACTGAATGGAGTTAAGTTGAAATCATTTCCACTTAGATCAGTAACCAGGCAAAGATGCCCATTATCTCCATTGCTCTTTAACATTGTAATGGAAGTTTTAGCCATTGCAATGAGGGAAGAAAAGATGATCAAGACTATCCACATAGGGTCAGAAGAGATCAAACTTTCACTCTTCACAGATGATATGATTGTATATCTGGAAAACACTAGGGATTCTACTACAAAACTTTTAGAAGTGATCAAGGAATACAGCAGTGTCTCAGGCTACAAAATCAACACTCATAAATCTGTTGCCTTTATATAAACCAATAATAGCCAAGCTGAAAAAACAGTCGAGGACTCTATTCTTTTCACAGTAGTTCCAAACAAGATGAAATATTTGGGAGTTTACCTAACAAAGGATGTGAAAGATCTCTATAAAGAGAACTATGAAACTCTAAGAAAAGAAGTAGCTGAATATGTCAACAAATGGAAAAACATACCATGCTCATGGCTGGGAAGAATCAACATTGTTAAAATGTCCATGCTACTCAAAGTAATATACAATTTTAATGCAATTCCTATTAAAGCTCCATTGTCATATTTTAAAGATCTCATAAAAATAATTCTTTATTATATATGGAATCATAAAAATCCTCACATAGCCAAGACATTACTTAGAAATAAAAACAAAGCAGGAGGAATCATACTATCAGACCTCAGACTATACTATAGATCGATAGTGATCAAAACAGCATGGTACTGGCACAAAAACAGAGAGGTAGATGTATGGAACAGAATAGAGAACCAAGAGATGAACCCAGCTACTTAATGTTATTTGATCTTTGACAATCCAATCAAAAACATTCAGTGGGGAAAAGACTCCTTATTTAGCAAATGGTGCTGGGTGAACTGGCTGGCAACCTATAGAAGACTAAAACTGGATCCAAACCTTTCACCATTAACTAAGATAGATTCTAACTGGATTAAAGATTTAAGACATGAAACTATAAAAATACTAGAAGAAAGTGCAGGGAAAACTCTTGAAGGAAGACGCCTGAGAGAATATTTCATGAGGAGGACTCCATAGGCAATTCAAGAAGTATCAAAAATACACTACTGGGACCTGATCAAACGAAAAAGCTTCTGCATAGCCAAGAACACAGTAAGCATTGCAAGCAGACAGCCCTTAGAATGGGAGAAAATATTTGCAGGTTATGCCTCCAACAAAGGTTTAATAACTAGACTCCACAGAGAACTCAAACGTATTAGCAAGAAAAGAACAAGTGATCCCATCTCAGGGTGGGCAAAAGACTTGAAGAGGAACTTCTCCAAAGAAAACAGGCGCATGGCCTACAGACACATGAAAAAATGCTCATCATCCTTAATCGTCAGAGAAATGCAAATCAAAACTACTTTGAGATATCATCTAACTCCAATAAGATTAGGCCACATAACGAAATCCAAAAACCAGACAAGCTAGCATGGATGTGGAGAGAAGGGAACACTTCTACATTCTGGTGGGAATGCAAACTAGTACATTCCTTTTGGAAGGATGTTTGGAGAATACTTAGAGATCTAAAAATGAACTGCCATTTGATCCTATAATTCCTTTACTAGGTATATACCCAGAAGACCAAAAACCACATTATAACCAAGATATCTGTACCAGAATGTTTATTGCAGCCCAATTCATTGCTTTTTTTTTTTTTTTTTTTTTGACACAGAGCCTCAAGCTGTCACCCTGGATAGAGTGCTGTGCCATCACAGCTCACAGCAACCTCCAATTCCTGGGCTAAAGCAAGTCTCCTGCCTCTGCCTCCCAAGTAGCTGGGACCACAGGTGCCTGCCACAATGCCCGGCCATTTTTTGGCTGCAGCCGTCATTGTTTGGTGGGGCCGGGCTGGATTCAAACCCGCCAGCTCAGGTATACATGGCTGGCGCCTTAGCCCGCTGAGCCACAGGCACTGAGCCTGCAGCCCAATTCATAATTGCTAAGTCATGGAAGAAACCCAAGTGCCCATTGATCTCAAATGGATTAATAAATTGTGGTACATGTATACCATGGAATATTATGCAGCCTTAAAGAAAGACGGAGACTTTACCTCTTTCATGTTTACATGTATGAAGTTGGAACATATTCTTCTTAGCAAAGTATTTCAAGAATGGAAGAAAAAGTATCCAATGTACTCAGCCCTACTATGAAACTAATATATAGCTTTCATATGAAGGCTATAACCCAATTATAGAACAAGAATTTGGGGCAAGGGGCAAGGGAGGAGAGGGGACATGGGAGGATGGGTGGAGGGAGGGTATTTGGTGGGGTCACATCTACCGTGCATCTTAGAAGTGTACAGATGAAACTTACTAAATGCAGAATACAAATGTCTTCATACAACAACTAGTAAAATGCCATGAAGGCTATGTTAAACAGTTTTATGAAAATGTTTCAGATTGTATATGAAGCCAGCCTATTGTACCCCACGATTGCACTAATAAACACAGCTAGGATTTTTTTTTTTTTTTTTGTAGCTCGTAAACTTTTATTTCTCCCAGGTAAATAATAGTTCAATAAATATTTGGAGAACCTAAGATTATGAAAAACATAATGACCTTTCTTCTGTCTTATTTTCTTTTTTTTT
>CAUYON010035996.1:0-14582 GCA_963573935.1 Arctocebus calabarensis
TGTGGCATCACAGCTCACAGCAACCTCCAATTCCTGGGCTCAAGCAAGTCTCCTGCCTCCTCCTCCCAAGTAGCTGGGACTACAGGCGCCTGCCACAACGCCCGGCCATTTTTTGGTTGCAGCCGTCATTGTTTGGCGGGCCCGGGCTGGATTCGAACCTGCCAGCTCAGGTGTACATGGCTGGCACCTTAACCCGTTGAGCCACAGGCGCTGAGCCCTACTTTAGAGTTTTAATAGTTCTTCTAGTCTCTCTTATTGATGAATACTTGCAGAAAAAGGTAGAAAAATAATGTATATCGGAAAGTTTTACATTAGTAAAGTTCTTTTCCTGATGTTTCTTTATTACATACCGTGTATATTTCTTTTTCACATACAATAGACTTAGAAGTCTATTCTATATAGGCCAGTGATTCTCAACTTCCTAATGCCACGACCCTTTAATACAGTTCCTCCTCATGTTGTGGTGACCCCCAACCATAAAATTACTTTAGTTGTTACTTCATAATTGTAATTTTGCTACAACCATTATGAATCATAATATAAATACCTGCTGCGCAGGATACATTTAGGTGACCCCTGTGAAAGGTTGAGAACCACTGATATAGGCTATACTTTTTAGTTATTTGTTTCTTCATTTGCTTAAGAAAGGAACCAAAGCTCTCAGGGTGATGATATTGGTAGTGCTGTCTGTACTTCTTTTCCTTGAAACGAGTAAGTCCTTATGTTTAGTTTACCTTCAGTACATTTATACCTCACAGAATTCTCAGCTGTGGCATTGTGTGGTCTCTGAAGTATATTCTCTTAGTTCCTTTATCTCCTGACCATAGCATTTCAGACCCCTAGTCATTTCCTTGGGCATAATTACTGATGCTTCTGCAGCCCTTGTGTCGGACCTACACAAAGCCCAGTGGGTCACTGAAGGTAGGAGGTACAGTTATTTGTCCTAATGCTGCATTACATGCGCTCTTGAGTCTCTTCTGTGACAGTGAAAACCAGCCAGTTTTCCTTAATGGAGTGTTAGGGCCAGATCTCAACTTTTCAGTTTCAAAATATCTAGAAGCCACTTGGTGTAGCACTCTCCTCTCCAGCCCCCAACCATTTCTGATGTGTTATCATTCCTCGGATTTGAACATTTTCAGTGGTTTCTAGTGATTGCATCCTTTTTTCTGAACGGCTCTTTTCTTAGTTTCTGTGACACACAGTTTCCCTCATTTATAGTATTATTTACTGGTTCCTTCTCTTCCTTCCGATTTTAAAATGTTGAATTTCTTCAAGGCTAAGTCCTCTTATTCTGTGTTCTTTCTCTAGGAATTTCATCCATTCTCATGACTGCAAGTACTGCCTGTACGCACAATTATATCTCTAGCTCAGATTTCCTCCAACTTCAGTCTAGTTTTCTTTCCATATCTCATTTGAATGCCTCTCAAGTACCTAAACTCATTATGCCAAAACAAAACTCAATCTTTCTTTCCAAACCTGGTCTTCCCCCTCCGTTTCTTACGTCAGTGAAAGACAGCTCTGTCCCACCAGTGTGTAAACCTAAGCTAGGCATCTTGGTAGTCATGTTTGACATCCTCCCCTGCCAATTTCTGCTACCTATTGAAGGTCATGATGAAGTCCTAATAGGCTCCCCAACATTCATTTGTATTCTGTCATCCACTGCTTCTCAAGATTTTTTAATATCACAGCATACAGAAAATTATATTTGCATGATTCACAAAGGTAACTGGAAAAGGGTGCTCAAGGCTGGAGGCAACTAACTGCCCATGGGGTCTGTGGTTGCCCTGACCAACTCAACCACTTTGGCGCCTGAAGGGATCAATATCTTGGGCACATCTGTTATCCATTCATGACTCATAGAGTATTCTGTGGGAAGTTCTGTTCTAATTCATTCTCTTTGCTTCAGTCTGAATGATAGTCTGTTTTTAATGGATATTTGATTTTTGTCTCTCCTGCTTAAAACCCAGTAGCTTTCCATGAGCTTCAAGACAAATACCAAAACTTCAATATTACTTAAGACCTTGTGCGATCTGACTCAGCCTCACCTCTCTGTGATATTCCCCCCCTTCTTGCGTGCTCTGTCTCTGCTTCAGTCTCACTGGCTATCATTCAGTTTTTCAAATTGCCATGCTCTATTCAATCTTTGCACGTGCTGCTCCATTTGTCTGGAATTGCTCGTTTCCTCTATTATTCTAACCTCTCCTCTTAGTTAATTCCTACTTAACCTTCAGAGCTGAGTTTAAAAGTGCTTCTTTGATTTCCTTGATTACACCAGGTGTTTCCTCCATTAGAGACTGTGCTTTTCCCTGAGAGGCCTTGATAAAATGTCTTTGTTCTCTGTGACTGTGTGATCTCTAGGAATAAGTGTGTGATTTGTTGGCTGCTCTAATCCCAGTGCTTTTGGGGCCTAAAATACTCTGGTATTCGATACATGTTGGTTAAATGAATTATGTACCAGTTCTTGGTGCTAGGGGGTAAGCATTAATACTAAATTAGACAAGATCCCTACTCTTTGGAGCTTATACTGAACTATAGAAATAAACAAAAAATTATTAAAAATACTGATTTTCAACTGGGGTGCCACGGTACACTGGTGTGCTGTGGGAGGATCTTAGGGGTGTCATGGAAATTTTTAAAGATCATTAATTAAATTGTTTTTGCAAAGTTCAAAACACAGTAAGTACTATTTACTGTTTACTTTTTTTGGATCAACATAATTTAAATGTACTATAGAAGTTTAGCTATAGGTTCAAGTGTGCCATGAGATGACAACAGTTGAAAAACACTGCTTTAGAGAATTAATAGAAATGTCTTTTAGTTGAGTCATCAGCAAAGGCCTCTCTGAAAAGGTGAAATTTCAACTAAGATCTGGATGAAAAGTGTTTAGAGGACACTTAGATGGAACATTTAGGTGGAAAAGACTGATAGTACAGGTGTTACAACAGGGATAAGTCTGGTAGAGTAGTTTAAACAAATGAGAGGAGGATCCGAGTGGTAATGGGGATGGAGGGGTTGACAGGGGCCAGATCACTTAGGTAGGATCTTATTTCCCAGGTTAAGGAGTTGGATTCTGTTGTTGTTCTTCTTCTTTCTTTCTTTTTTTTTTTTGAGACAGAGCCTCAAGCTGTCACCCTGGATAGAGTGCTGTGGCATCACAGCTCACAGCAACCTCCAACCTCCAATTCCTGGGCTCAAGTGAGTCTCCTGCCTCCGCCTCCCAAGTAGCTGGGACTACAGGTGCCCGCCATAACACCCAGCCATTTTTTGGTTGCAGCCACCATTGTTGTTTGGCGGGCTGGGCTGGATTCGAACCCGCCAGCTCAGGTGTACGTGGCTGGTGCCTTAGTCCATTGAGCTACAGGCACCAAGCCTTTTTTTTTTTTTTTTTAATATGAAATGTTTCACAAATTGCATGTCATCCTTGTGTAAGAACCAGGCTGATCTCTGTATCATTCCAATTTTAGTATATGTGCTGCCAAAGTGAGCACTGGATTGTGTTCTAAGAGTGAGGGGATACCCTTAGGGGGTTTTGAGCAGAGGCCAACCTGATTTATGTGTGAAAGTATCCATGACAGACAATCCAGGCAAGAGATTATGGAGGCTTGGACTATGATGGTGGCAGTGAAGCAGGATAGAAAGAAGGATACTGTTGCGGAATATTTTTGGAAATGAGTTATTACCATTTGCTGATGGATTGACAGGGAGAGGTGGGGTTTGAGGAAAAGATAAGAATCAGTGATGTCTCCTGTATTTTTGTGTGTGTTTTATATATTATGCAATTGGATGAGTGCCATTCACTAAGATAGTAAAGACTGAAAGGGGGCTGGGTGTGACTGCAAATCAGTTGTGTTTGTTTTAAACATGTAAAGTGTGGGTTTTATGCCTTATGAGGATATGTTTTGTAAACAATTAGACATATAAGTCTAGAATTAAGGGGCAGTTAGGTTGAAGATATTAATTTAGGGGTCATAATGTTTAATGCTCTGAGACTAGATGACAGTTTCTTTCTTTCTTTTTTTAAAAATTATTTTAAGAGATGGAATCTTACTCTGTAAGGCCAGAATGCAGTGGTATGATCATAGCTTACTGCAGCCTCTAACTCCAGGCCGCAAGTGATCCTCTCCCTTCAGTCACTGGGACTATAGGCATGAGCCACCTTGCCAGCAAGACTAGATGAGAGTTTCTGGGTTTTGTTTTGTTTTTGTTTTTGTTTTTCTGAGACAGAGTCTTACTCTTTTGCCTTTGATAGAGTGAATTATCGTAGCTCACAGCAACCTGAAACTCCTGGGTTCAAGTCCCAAGGAGCTGGGACTACAGCCACCATGTCGCCTGGCTAGTTTGGGGGCCCTGCTCTTGCTTAGGCTGGTCTCAAGCTCCTGAGCTCAAGCAATCCACCTGCCTTGGCCTCCCAGGGTGCTAGGATTACAGGTGTGAGCCACCGTGTACGTGGCCTTAGATGAGAATTTGTAAGAGAGAATGTAGGTTGGGAAAAGAGTTTCAGAACAGCTTCCTGGAAAATGCCAGCATTTAGAAGTTGAGCAGATATGGGGTGGTCAGCAAAACTTAGAAAGTAGCCATTGACGTAGGAGGAAATAGGAACATGGTGTTGTGAAAGCTAAGAAAATAAAGTATTCCAGGAATTGTGTTGCATGCTTTGGAGAGGTTGAGTAAGAAGACAACATACCTAACTGTTTTGGGCATGCTAGAGATCATTGTAGCAGGAGCCCTGTTAGTTCAGTTGAATAGATGGAAGCGTGTTGGGGAGGTTTGAAGAGCAAATGGGAGGTAAGGCAGTGTAGACACTGCCTCAGAACTACTGGTTCAAGACATTTTGCTAAGAAGAGGAGGAGTGAGAGGGGACAGTGCCTACAGGGCACTGGAAGGTGAGTTGCTTCACCAGAAGATCTTGCAGAGAAAGAGAAGTAGGAGCTGAAGAAGAAAGAAAAAGGATAACTGAGAGTGAAGTTTCTGAGAAGGCATGTGAGCACAGAATCAGCATCTAAGTGGAAGGGTTGTGTTTTGATTTCTTTAAAAACACAGGGACACTATCTATTTTAACAGTAGGGAAAGAAGAGACTATATGTACAGCTACAGGTCTGTTAGTAGATTTGGTAGGGGGGAAGACAAGGGAGTTCTCATCAGATTGCTTTTATTTTCTCTATTTTATTTTATTTTCTTCCCATGAGAAGAAGGAATATAGGAAATTGGAGGAGACAAGACAAAAGTATGCAAGTTATTTTGGAGAGCAGATAAATAGACATATTAAGGAAGTTTAATATGATCAAATTTCTGGTGCCCATTTAAGATTAATGTTCCTGAGTTTAAAGTGAGAGCCATTCAGCACAATTAAGTGTTCTCCTCCAGCAACATTCAGCCATTTGGGTACAGGCGTGGAGTAGGTAAGATGGCTGAGTGGGTCCTGGGCTGGCATTTTGCCAGGTAAGTGCAACAGAGGGAGAGGAGCAGTGGAGAAAGGGTGTTCACAAGCAGAGTAAATATAAATGATGGGCTATGGAAGCACAGCCAGGTAGGAGGAGAAAAGGCCATAAAAGCCCAACGGATAATGAAAAAATTGTTGTACACAGAGGATGAACTACTGGAGCAAGAGTATCAGAGAGAAGTGATCTGAAAAAACGTGAGGCGCAGTGGTGGTTAGAGTTAGATTTTGGAAGTGGTGCATTTACTCCTGTTGCAAGATCTAGGGTATAACTGGACTGGGTAGGGGGTAAGGTAAAAATTGTGAGGGGAGAGGAGGTCATAGTATGGGATGGATCATCTGCATACTGAGGTCACCTCAGTGGTGGAGGGGAAGACAGGGAGCCATCAGTGAACAAGGCATAGTGCCCAGCAAGAGTAGTAGATCCAGCAGCTCTGACTCTGGGGGAGATGGGGTAAAGCATGACGCTGTGAACTTCAAGAACCAGGGTTAATGAGGGTAAACGGTTTGGCAGTGAGCTGAGTGAATGAATGGACGGATGGATTGATGGGAGTTATGTTTTTATTAGGCAGCTTTCATTGAAATTTCATTTCATTAAAAATCTGAAATGTCTACCTGCTAGACTCAGTCCTGTCCTTTAAAGCTCCATCTTTTTGGGTGGCATCTGTGGCTCAGTGGGCAGGGTGCCAGCCCCATATACCGAGGGTGGCGGGTTCAAACCCAGCCCTGGCAAAACTGCAACAAAAAATAGCTGGGCGTTGTGGCGGGCACCTGTAGTCCTAGTTACTCGGGAGGCTGAGGCAAGAGAATCGCCTAAGCCTAGGAGTTGGAGGTTGCTGTGAGCTGTGTGATGCCACAGCACTCTACCGAGGGCAATAAAGTAAGACTCTGTCTCTACAAAAAAAAAAAAAAAAAAGCTCCATCTTTTTTAAGAACAGAGATTGGCAAAACACAGTTGGCCAACCAGATCTAGCCTGTTGCCTATTTTTGTGTTTTTGAAATACAGCCCTGTCCATTCATTTATACCACACTTGTTTGTTTATACATCGTCTATGCCCACTTTTGTGCTACAATGGCAGAATTAAGTAGTTGACAGAGGCGTCCCTACAAAGCCTAAAATATTTATTATCTGGCCCTTTGTAGAAAAAGCTTGCTCACTTTTGATTTAGAGCAAAAAGTTTGATTCTCAAACTTCAGTGTGTGCCAGAATCACCTGGAGGTCTTATAAAAACCCAGATTGCTGGACTCACCCTTAGAGTTTCTGATTCAGTGGGTCTGGGTTGAGGCCTAAGAGTGTGCATTTCTAACTAGTTTCCAGGTGATGCTGGTGCAGTCATTGCCTTAAATCTCTGAACCAAGTGTCCCTACCCATTCACCTGCCTATCACTTAACATGATTTACTGGCTAAAAGGATAATAAGAAGCCAGATTATTGCCATTGCAGATGGTAATAATTCTTTGGATGAAGTTTGATCAGTGCCTTATGCATTAGGGCAGTTGCTGCTGGCTCTGTGCTTAGCCATGAGCTTTCTTTCTACTGTCTTTCCCAGATTATCTGATAGAGCTTTCTCTGAGACTTAAATGAAACTGATGTACCTAGATAAGTTTACCGTTGGACATGTCTTTGGATTACTTGTATCCTGTCTCTTAGCTTCAAATCCCTGGTCAGTTTTGCTTGCCTCCCCCACCTGTGGTGTTGTTCCTCACCCTTGTGGAGCAGAGCACTCCGCACTCTCAGGCTCTGCATTGCTCCTGCCCTGCAGCTCTGCCCATGCTGTCTTATTGCCCTTTCTGACATCTCTGATTGTGCCCTCTCATTGCCTTCTGTTTTATTATTTTCCCTCTTGTTTTTCCTGCCTTCTTCTACATTTCCCCCCAGTGCGCCTAGACATAATGTCTCCCCAGCCTTCAGTGAATTCCTGGCTTCTTGCTAAACTCCCCTGTGGGCAGCTGGCACCCAATGACCATTCTGTGGTTTTGCCAGTTGATTGAACATGAGAGTCAGTGCAGCTCTTGGGTTTTTAATTTGGAAGTCAGGGGACAGAAGGTGAGAAAGTGGCCTTTGCCTTAATTTTTTGATTAATAATAGAACTTGAAATTGGCATGGTCTGCAGAAGCTGGAAGCTGTGGATTCAGAAGAAGGGGCAAGTAAGGGGTCAGGATAAATCAAATTCAGAGTCAGAACCAGTGACTTAGGGCACAGGGTCTGAATGCATAGCTCTCATAGAACATGAGGCACAAAAGGGAACCTGCTTTGTCTGTTGCCCTCCTAGCCTGGCGGGGCGGGGGCAAGCCAGCCTGCTGCTTTTATCTGCCATATCTTCCTTCTCTGAGCTCCATTTTACCTATTGTACTTGTTTAGTATTTAAGGTATTAGTTTACTTGAGAAAGGGTACTGTGGCTAAAGTAAAAGTGGGGTTAGGGTAGGGATGTGAGGGACTCACTGGTATTGTCTAAATCTTCATTTTACAAATGGGAAAAATGAGGGTCAGAGAGGAGAAAACTCTTTTTCTACATCCTAAGACATGACAAACAGGGAAAAAAAAATACCAATTTAGAGGAGAGCTAGAAACAAAGTTCCTAAGAAAAGAAGAAAGTCTGTGGAAATACTGTCACGAGATGAATTACTTCAGGAGTCTCTTTGAGAGATTGTGTCACATCAGAAAAGTTCTAGGGACTTGTGCCTCTTTCCTTTGTGAGACAATGAGAACAAAACACCAGTCCCTTGGTCTGACTCCCAGAACAAAGAATGTCAGCCTAGAGAGCTGTAACTCCAGCAATGTCATTTCCCTGGCCATGCTGATTCCCACAGGAAATCTCAGCAGGACAGGGCCCTGCAAGAATGCGCCACTGGACCCAGCGCTTTGTGGTTTGATGCCACTAGGGAAATTTCCTAGTGATAGCAGTCTGAGGGAAATTGCTCAGCAAGACAGAACAACGCTGCAGTGAGGACGGCAAATGCCTCCCTGGAACCAGCAATGCTGGTGGAAAACATGGTTTCAAATGCCCTGTGGAGCTTTCACAGCAGTCATTGTCCCCTTGTAGCCTCTAGCAGTGCTGAGGCTGTACGGCAGTTTCTCAAGGATTTCAGAGTCCAGGACATGGAAATTGGGATGGTTTGTTTCATAGTTTACAAGCTGACTTGTTAAAGCACAAAGGCCTGACTTCCCGGGCCTGTTCTGTTTGTGGGAGCAAGGCTTTGAAGGTCTAGGATAACTGAGGTTTGAATTTTGTTTATTTTTTTATTGTCAATTGATCATTTATAATTGTATAAATTTTGGGGGTACAAAGTGATGTTACAGTTTATAAATATATTGTGTAATAATTAAATCAAACTAACATCACCTCAAATGCTTAACATGTTTTGTGGTGATGGGTTAGAGTTTTAAATCTATGTATATTATGGTGTAGAGGCTACAGGGCAATGCCTAAAACTGATAACCTTGAAAGAGAATGGTCAGTTTCTACCCTTGCTTCCTCTGATGGGTATTCCTTATTTAATTCAAGTTGAAAGCAAAAACGAAAAAGAAGCAGTGTGCGTATGAGTACAGCAGTAAGGCACCAGTTCCTACCCTAAATGTACTTTATTCAACAAATGCTGAGTTCCTGTTATGTAGGAGCCATTCTTTTGGATGCTAGGATTATATCAGGACAGAACCTTTCCTTCTCATGAGGGAAACCAGACAGACAATTACTGTTTTACATGGTGGTAAGTGCTATGGAGAAAAGCCAGGCTAAGAGTAACAGGGAGTGTATGGGGCAGCATGTAATCAAGAATGCCTTGCAGATAAGGTGACATTTGAGAAAGGCCTAAAGGAAATGATGCAGCAGGTAATGTGGAAATCTGGGGAAGAGGGCTCTTACTGAGAGCATGGCAAAGGGCAGAGACCAAGTAGGAACATACTGAGAGTATTAGGGGAACAGCACAGGAGGCCATTGTGGCTGCAGCTGAAGGAGTGAAGGCAAGAGTTGTGGGTGATGTCAGAGACTCAGCTAAAAGACCATGCATGGCTTTTGGTAGTTGGAAAGTACCATGGTTTGAACATTTGTTTCCCCCAAATTCGTATGTTAAAATCCTAACTCTTAAGGTAATAGTATTGGAGGAAGGGGTTTTTGGGGAAGTGATTAGCTCAGGAGGGCAGAACTCTCTTAGGGATTGGATTAGTGCTCTTATAAATGAGCACAATACAGTACCTGAAATGAGGGATGTCCCAGAGACAGAGTCAGACTGAGGCTCTTCTGGCCCCAAAGAACCCTATTCTGCGGTAGCTCTGACCACACTGAATATCAGCAGCCTGGGTAACTGTCCCTAAAAGTTTATAAGGCAGGACCATACTTAATGCCAAAAATAATTCTGGTAGAGTTGACCCAAATGAAGCTGGCAGAGGGGATGAAGAAAATCAAGAACCAATGATTAGGTCAAACTTTTTCTTCCTTCAGTCTCATGGCTTGGTCTTAACACTCTTAGCCAAGTCAACAATTCTGTGAACCCCAGTCTTCGCATTTCTATAAATGACAACTACATTCATGCAAATGCTCTAGACCAGTAGTTCTCAACCTGTGGGTTGAGACCCTTTTGTTCCATTTGTAACAACGCGGCAATTAAGAAGGTTGAGAACCACTGCTCTAGACCCAAACTGTGTGTCATCCTCAATCTTTCTTTCACCCAGCATCCAACCAAGCAACAAAACCTATTAGCACCGCCTCAGAATGTGTCCAGAATCTGACCCTAATGAGTAGAGTGCTGAGAGCTCTCCTTTCTTCTGCACTTGACCCCTTCAGTTTTCTTCTCCTTACAGTGGCCAGTCATCTTTTAATACTTAAAACCTTCCTGTAGCTTCCCATGTTAAAGTAAAAGGCAAAGCTTTTTAGTCTGGGCTGCTGTAACCTTATACCACATACTAGGTGGCTAATAAACAACAGAAATTTATTTCTTATAGTTCTAGAGGCTGAGAAATCTAAGATCAAGGCCAATTTGGTATCTGGTGAGGGCCTGTTTTCTGGTTCATTGATGATGCCTTCTTTTTTTTTTTTTTTGAGACAGTTTCATTATGTCACCCTTGGTAGAGTGCCCTGGCATCACAACTCACAGCAACCTCAAACTTTGGGCTTAAGTGATTCTCTTACCTCAGCCTCCCGAGCAGCTGGGAGCCCACCACAATGCCCAGCTATTTTTGTTGTTGTTGTGGTGGTGGTGGTTGTCATTGTTTGGCAGGCCCAGCCAGGTTTGAACTTGCCTGCTCCAGTGTATATGGCTGGCACCCTAGCCACTGAGGTACAAGCGCCGAAGTCAATTCTTTCTTGCCTGAGAGGATAAATGAGCTCCCTTGGATTTTGTTGCTTGTTGGGTGTGAAAGAAAGAAAGATTCTTGTCTTGTGCATTTGCACAAATGGAGTTGTCATTTACAGAACTGGGAAAGACTGGGGTCCAGGGAATTGCTGGCTTGACTAAGAGTTTAGGAACAAGCCATGAAAATCAAGGAAGAAAATTTAACTTGCTCATCCTCCCTCCTAGCCTCATTTGTATTTGGGTCAATTCTTCCAGAATTAGTTTTGGGATAAGGAGGAACCTAGCTTACAGATTTCTAGGGACGGTTAACCAGACCTCTGTAATTCAATGCATTCAGGCCTAAGGCAAGATAGGGTCCTTTGAGTCCAGAAGAGCTTCTAGATATAGACTCTTGGCTCTAGGACCATCATCCTTTATTTCAGGTATTGTGTTGGTTTCCCAAGCTGCATAACAAATTACCACAAACTAGTGCCTTAAAAGAAGATACATTTTATTTTTCACAGTTTTGGAGGCAAAAAGACAAACAAAATCAACATTTTATAAGGCCATGCTGCTTCTAAAGAGTCTGAAGAAGAAACCTTCCTTGCCTCCTTTAGCTTCTGGTGGTTGCTGACAATCCTTGGCATTCTTTTTCTGGTGATTGTATCACTCCAGTCTGCCTCCATGAACACAGCATTCTGTGTGTTTGTGTCCCCGTGTTTTCACATGGCTTTGTAAGACTAAGATGTAACACTAATCATTTCATCCAGCAGCTAATCTAATCAAATGTGATTTCATCTTAGTTACATCTGCAAAGACCTGTTTCCCAATAAGGTCATATTCACAGGTACCAGGATTAGAACGTCAGCGTATCTTTTTGTCTGGCATAATTCAACTTACAACAGGTACATTGGTCTAGATTAATGAGAACTTCTGTGTTTAAATGTGCTTGAGTATGAGATACATTTTGAAATATACTCAGAAAACAAGTTCCCATCTGTTGGAATTAATTATTTTTAAAGAAATGCCCATTAAGTTTATTTAAACTAATTAAAGATTTAAAGATAGAAGCCGAGCACAGTGGTGTACACCTGTAATCTCAGATACTTGGGAGGCTGACGTGGGAGGACTGCTTGAGCCCAGGAGTTGAGAGACCATCCTGGAGGATACAGCAAAATTCCATCACAAAAAAACAAAAACAAAAATGATAGAAAAGTTCATTTGCATTTTGAAACTTCATGAAAATAGTAGAAAGAAAAGATGGTAAGAATTTAAAAAACGTTTTTATAATTTTTTTTTTTTTAGCAATATAAAGAATTTTAAAGTTGAATTTGGCCAGAGGTCTAGGCAGTAGGGCAGAAAAGCTCTTGCTGATGTTCCAAATTTATGATTTTGTCAGCTGTGGCAACAAGTTGGCAGAGATTGACTTTAATAGATCAGGGTCCCTGGCACTGGCTGGCTGTTGCAGAAGGAGAGGTCAGCTGACTGCCCTAGCTTTTCCCCTATGTTCTTGTGGGGCTGGAACCCACATGATGCCCAGCGAATGGCACCTCCCATGCTGGCATCTTGGTACATGAAGTTATTATACCTCTGTGCGACACTCAGGGCACATACATTCTTTAGTGGTGTGTCAGGTATCAATATCTGCATCTTTTCAACTCACCATAGGTAAAGTCTAAGAGTTGTTTATTAAAGGAAGTTTAAGTTCCTACTCTATCACAATGATAGGACTATATCAGGTTTAGCAGTGTAATTAAACAAAATTCCTTAGCAACAACATACGTTTGAGGCCATTAAATTATGGCCACTATGAATTTCTTTCTTTCTTTTTTTTTTTGTAGAGACAGAGTCTCACTTTGTCCCCCTCCGTAGAGTGCCGTGGCGTCACACAACTCACAGCAACCTCCAACTCCTTGGCTTAGGCGATTCTCTTGCCTCAGCCTCCCTAGTAGCTGGGACTATAGGTGCCCATCACAACACCCAGCTATTTTTTTGTTGTTGTTGCAGTTTGGCCGGGGTTGGGTTTGAACCCGCCATCCTCAGTATATGGGGCTGGCGCCCTACCTACCAAGCTACAGGAGTCATCCGCCACTATTAATGTCTTGCTCCTGTTATGTTGTAAGGAACTGTGTGTACAAACACAGTGGACAGATGGGAGATGAATAGACACAGCTCTTTGCATCCTTAGGGAAATTTGAAGTTAAGAGTTGACAAACAGGAATCAGAGGTTCACGTAGCAACTGATAAAGGTTTATGTATGCCACAACCTTTGGCTACTGTAGGAAAAAAGCCCCTCAGTGTATTATTTAATAACTGTCTGGACAGAGAGTGGGGTAAGTTAGAGGCAGGGATATGTTGAGGGCTTCAGAGAGGTTTAATGGTGAAGGCCTTGGGGAAGAGTGGGATTCATTTTGGTTTTCCCATCTCAGAGTTGGGGGTCAGGCTGTGGCTGTAATAGCACTTGAAGCACAGTGGTGTGTAGCTTGCCTACCCTCTGCCCTAAGTGTTCCCTGGCTTTCCTGAGTCAAACTGAGTCTCCAGCTACTTGGGTGAGGGGAGTGGGGGTAGAAGGGAGCACCTGTACAGTCTGGGCCAGACTGGGCATTACTGGCTCCAATGTGGCTTAGTCTGTGTGCACCCTGGGATGTGATAATTTTAAATATTCCTTCAGGCCATGAATAGTATTCCTTAAAAAGGGAGCTTTCTGTTTAGTGGGAACATAGCCACAACTATGTCCTCAGGGCAGGAACCGTGGTAAAGCCACCATACTTCTGGGGTGAGCACAGAGCAAACAATGTACAGAGATCATTTCCTTTGACTAATCTTTTATAATCCTGGTCCAGATGTGGCTCCTGGAAGTAGTAAAAGTGCTTTGTGTAAATTGAGATTTTTAATCTAGGACCCAGATGGGGTAGGAGGTAAACTTCCACAAGGTTTGTTTTATACAGTGTGTCACCAGCCCGGATTCCTGGCAGGCAGCAATATCACTGGAAAAGCCGCTTTCATCCTGACTCGTCTGCCTCAGGGAGACCTATGCCTCAACACTGCAGCACTCACAGCAGCCTGGTCTTGCTGGCAGGAGGGGTGTGTGCACTGTCCCCAGTGGCTACAGGCACCTGGCCTAGGCCATGGAAAACCGTGAGAGGAGATAGTCTGTTACAGGGCAGGAGCTTTGTCCTGGAATTTCCTGGCTTTTGTCTGTCTGGTATAATAACTTCATGTACCAAGATGCCTGTTTTCAGAGTCTACTTCCTTCTGTGGGGGAAGAGCAACTCTGCTTCCTGTACCAAGCCATCCCTCACCATGCCTGTGTGCTGGGGATAGACGAGCATCAGGACACAAGTATTTCCCTGGCTCCCTGCAGAATATGCTCCTGGAAGTCACTCATCACAAAGAGAAGCCATAGCCCTTGGGCATCAAGCCTGTGTTTGTCAGCCTGGCCTATTCACCCTGGTCCTAACTCTTGTCTCTTTTCAATATTGCAGCAGAAAAAATCCTACCTGGAGCGAAGCGTTAAGGAAGCTGAGGACAACATCCGGGAGATGTTGATGGCACGAAGGGCCCAGTAGGGAGCCTCCAGGAGCTCTTCCTTCCGACCCCTGCTCTGATGGACATTTTATCTGGATGGCCTCACACATTTTCTACACCACCCTGAGTCCCTTTCAGATCCTAATGCTGTAATTTTCACCCTGGCTCTGCCTGCCACCCTGCCTAGACACTCTTCTCTCCCAGGATGAGTCACAAACTCTTAGGAGCAGGAAGGTGGGAGCCAGGACAGAGAGGGAAGCTCTCCCTGAACTTACCACTATGCACACCGATCAGACCAATAAAAGGCCTCTGTCCCATTCTGCTAATATGCTTTTCTTGAGCTGAGGGA
>CAUYON010035999.1:0-41446 GCA_963573935.1 Arctocebus calabarensis
GCTCCCTCCCTCCTTTCCTTCCTTTCTTTCTTTCTTTTCTTTCTTTCCTTCTTTCTTTTTTTTTTTTTGAGACAGAGTCTCACTATGTTGCCCTGGGTAGAGTGCAGTGGCCTCATAGCTCACAGCAACCACCAACTCTTGGGTGCAAGCAATCTTCTTGCCTCAACCACCCAAGTACCTGGGACAACAGGCACCCCACAATGTCCGGCTAGTTTTTCTATTTTTAGTAAGACTGTGTCTCACTGTTGCTCAAGCTGTTCTCAAACTACCAGTAATATTTCTGACCTCTCTTTGAATCATCCTCCCATGGGAGTATCTGGTGAATATTGGGGAAAAAAATCAAAATTTCTTGGTTCTGTGTTTTGTGAATTCTCTGTCTTAGATGTGCTGACTTATAAGTTCCTTTCTGGAGTGCTTTTCTCCATGAGGTATTATTGTTCTACTAGGGCAGCTGTACCTTTGTGAAGGAGGCTCTCTATTACTCACTTTCATCTGGTGAGTTTATATCTAGGGGAAGAATTAGAAAGATATCCCAGTCCACACATCCATGCTGCATTCCTCAGTTAGTCTTGTCAGTTAGGCTGGTGTTTTGATCTGCATTCATCTGATTCTTGCATTCAGAATTGGGTCTAAGGTGGGAAAAAATTATTCAGTAGTGCCCTGAAACCCAAATTAATGCTAATACAAATTCTTAAGAGTCAAAGGAAATTTTCTTAATGTGGCAAAGAGCATAAAAAGAAACCAATAACAACCATCACATTCAATAATGACTTACTAAAGGAACTTCTCTGAATGTCTGAAATGAGGCAAAGACACCCCTGTTACTATTGGCATCTAAACTTGCTAATGAGGGAGAAAATGGAATAATACATACATAGTTTGGTGAGGAAGATATAAGCATTATTATTTTCTAATGACAAATTATTATTCATGGGAAATGCAAAAAATCAGCAGAGAAAACATTGAAATCATTATGTGTGGTCAGGAAAATGTAGCCCCCAAAATATGCAAAAGCCAGCTGCTTGCTTTTCTTCATACAGCAATTACTGTTAGAAAATGAAATTGGAAAAATATCCATTCACAATCATAATAAAACCTTAAAATGTTCAGAATATACTTAAAAACAAATGTGAAAAATATTTTTGAAGAAATCTATAAAAGTTCTGTGAAGGAAATAAAAATTTAAAAAAAGACTTAAATAAATGGATGAACAACTAGCAGAGGTCAATGACTTAGATTGCTCTGGTAGGAAGATGTTTACTGTATTTCTCATGAGCTAAACAGAAAAATGAATAATAAAATAGTACTATAAGGTTCTCCAGGAGATGGTCATAAAATATCATTAACATAGTGTCAAATTCCATATGAAACAGGTTTCTGAATTATTCAAGACTGTTCAATAGTTTTTGGGATTCTGAGATTTGGACTAGGCATATGTCACACCTGGCTGCTTGACAATGTTATCAATCTTCAGTGACCCTTCCTCAACCCTAAATGGCAGGACATTCATCAGGGACCTCGGCATATATATTTTCTTTTGATGGAAAATGGCTGTTAGAATTATCTGTGCAGCAAGCAGGGTGTTAACTGAGGCCAGTGAGCAGCATTCCACCCAGAGCTATCAGGCGTCTCCCTCATGGAGTCAGAATGCTGATGAAACACCTCTCTGCTGAGCTGCTCACCCATGTGAATCCACAGGAGCTTGGAGTGACACAAAACAACTTCATAGAGCCTGTACCAACTACCGGGTGAGACTCCAGAATGGTGCTAGTAATGTGCGAGGTCGGACAATTGAGTTCATGAACTCATCCTAGGAAAAGTGCTACATACCTCATTGCTGAATATCACTATGGTAACCTTGGACGTCCTCCCCTTGGGAAGCTATGAACCAACACCAGCACCTAGTCCACCCTAGTCCACCTGTCAGAGCCATTTTGACACTCTTTTTCTGCACTGACCATCAGAGCTGTTGTTATATGAGGTCTGACAATCAAGTTTTCGAACTCATCATAGAAAAGGTGCTCTGCAGGGTGGAGTAGGCACCCATGTCCATGCACAGCATCCCAAGGGGAGGACTTCAAAGGTGACCATAGTGATATACAGCAGTGAGGTATGTAGCACTTTTTCTAGGACAAGTTCATGAACTTAATCGTCCAACTTTATACTATTCCTTATTTGGGGGCTCTTTGGGCTTCAAGACCTCCGTCTCTATTTAGTGAGTTATCTGTTTTTGATGATGTATATTTTGTCATTGTATATCAGCAATGAATGTACTAAGACCCGAACTTCAAGCAAGCTTGGTCCATGATATGTGACGTTTTTGTGGAAATCAAACATATAAAAAGTCAAAGATTCTAAAGACACTCCTTGGGGGTCAGCCTTGACCCTGCCCCTTCTCCCACTCTCCAGTGCAATCCAGTTCTACATACTGTGGGCTCTACCTTCCATATACATCTGGAGTCCCACACTTCTCTCCTTCCTTGGGGTCCAAGCCAGCTGTATTTTCTTGCCTAGATTAGATCAGTTGACCAGATTAGATCCAGTTGATCACTGTGCTTTCACGTCTTCCTCATTCTTTTTTATTTCCTTTTTTCTAACTGCATATCCATGGAGTCCCTTCCTTTTAAGTGAAAAACATACCATATTGCTTCTTTGCTTTAAAATTAAATCCTCCAAAGAGGATCCCTTTTGCTCAGAGAAAAAGACAGTCTATAAGTAGAGTGATGACCTAATTTACCCTTCAAATATAGACAGTTTTGAGAGTTAAAAGGGGAGTTATTACAAATTATCCCAGATCAATAGTGCTAAATAGGACTATGTTAGGCAAGTGGGATGTACTGTCACCCTACCTATAAAGCAGGGGTCCTCAAACTTTTTAAACAGGGGGCCAGTTCACTATCCCTCAGACCGTTTGAGGGCCGGACTATAGTTTAAAAGAAAAAACTATGAACAAATTCCTATGCACACTGCACACATCTTATTTTGAAGTAAAAAAACAAAATGGGGGCAGTGCCTGTGGTTCAAAGGAGTAGGGCACCGGCCCCATAAACTGGAGGTGGTGGGTTAAAAAAAAAAATGGCAACAAATACAAATACAATATTTAAAATGAAAAAAAAAAAAAGGTGCCCCCATCTGCAAAAAAAAAATACATCCTAACTTGGAAAAAAAGGCCCCCCTTAACTACAAAAAAAGGCCCTACTAACTGCAAAATTAAAAAAAAAAAATAGACCTCCTAACTTAAAAAAAAAAATCCTAACTTGTTCTAACCTCAGTCCTCAGGCAGCAGCAGGCTCTGCATAGGCAAGCTTGTGACTCCTCCGATCACAAGTCTCAGTCTCACTTGAGACTGAGAGGAGGAGTAGAGAGACAGAGAGAAGGAGGGGAGTTGGAGAGTGCGGCGCACATTCCACACATGCGCACTGCAGCTGGGACCAGTCAGCTGCTAAGGAGGACAGGCACCAGCGGCAAAAACACCCAGTGGGCCATAGTAGTATAGTTCCTGCTATAAAGCCTTACATGATGTGTCCACACCCAAGTTTCCCGTCAGCCGTCATCACCCTCCAGAATCACCCTCACTTTCTCTTTTCTACACAAACAAACCTCTGCAGTTCTGTGAATACACTAAACATCCTTCCACCTCCGGGCCTTTGCACTGGCTCTTTCCTCAAGTTGGAGTGCTCTTCCCCTAGCTGTGTACAAGTCTCAAACTCCCCTTTCTTCTGGTCTCTGCTCAGATGCCACCTTGTTAACAAGACCCTCCTTGATTATTGTAAATTCAGCAACCTCTTTTCCACTCCCTACCCCCAGTGGTTTTTTATCCCTCTTATCCTCTTGAACTTTATTTATCACCATCTGTCATGTTATGTATTTACCTTTTACTGTTTCTGGTTTCTTTTCTCTCACCAGAATGTAAACTCTCTGAGAAAGGACGTGGTTTGGCTCAGGATTATGTCCCCATGCCCTAGGACAGCGCTTATCATGTAGGAAGCTCTGAATAAATACCCATTGAAACAATGAATCATTGGTTAAGGCAAAGAGACATACAGAAATCATGGCATTCCTTGTGCAAAAGCAAGCAATATTTATGTTTAATTCCCTCAGATGAAACAGGAATAATTGATGAGTGGAAAGTGTGGCATCTTTGTAGCATAAAATCATAAGCACAGATGCCCACAAGTGTCATCGTCAACAAAAACAAAACCCAGCAAACTATTGAACTAAGAACAACGGGTTGCTTCAGCTTTTTATATTTGCTTGCATCTTGCTGATTCATTTTGTCTTCCTTTCACTCTTGCAAATACTGGAGGAATGAAGTGTCAGAGATCATATAATTTTGAATGTTTTTTCCCCATTAATTTGACTGTTTGTGTGGAAAGAAAGCTACTGTTAAGCTTCAGCCATGGAACACTGAGAGTGTTCAGACTCAGAGCTGTAATGAATCACTGCCCATCAATGTAAATTGCCTTTACAGATCTTTTCCTTTATTACACATACAAGGACATTGGTACCCGGGATGGGATAGGACTTGCCTGAGAAGGCCAGGCTCCCGTAAGAGGGTACAAAATGCCTTTTCTAGCAGGATCTGAGAAGGACCGTATCTCTGCATCCTCACCAACACTGAAGCTTGCGCAAAATATCAGTCAGTTTAGTAAGAGGAAAACTGGCATCTTATTTACTAGAATTGTGTTATAAATTATAGTTATAATTTTAATGTATCAATTTAAGCAGTGAGCTTCCAGGGAGATGGACTTTTATTCTCTCCATATTTACTATTTGTGTTTCTTCTTTTGTAAATTTCTATTAATCTCTTGTATCAATTTAGCCATTGTGTTAGTCTTTTTATTGTTGAACAAGCAGAGCTCTTTCTATATGTAAGAGTTCTTACTGTAGGTGGTCATTTATTTTGCCTTGGACCTTTGTTTCTTTTTGATTCATTGATGATGGGCACATCTGTCCTCCCACAGCTGCAGTCCTCCATTCCGCAGGTCCAGGCTGGTTGTGCCACATTCTAAACTGCTCTTGTGACCATGGTACATGGGATTATGCAGGAAGTCTCTGAATTATGAATGAGATAGGTTCTGTAGGTTTGTCCTTAAGCTGAATTTGTATGTAAATCGGGACAAGGACATTGTCTTATTACCTGCAATGGCTTCCATTCATAAGTTCAAGTTATATGTCAGTTGGATGTTTGTAACTCAGGGTCTGCCTGTACTTAACCATTTCCCAAGATGCAACAGTGGCAAAGAAGGGAAACATAACATCAGCCAACTCAAAAATAAAAAAAACTCTAGCTTGAGAAAAGACACAGTCTACGAAGAACAAGGTGGTTTGGCCTTCCCAGTGAGCTCTTACCACTTGTCACCTTCTTTAACACCATTTATATGTTCTCCATTTCTTGATGGAAATCTACACTTCTTTCATTATAGGTCTTTTAGAGAATAGCTCAGCAGATGAAAAGATAAGCAATTTCAAATGTGTAAAAGATGCCAAGTTTTGGCAAGTCACGGGGAGATGGATGACTCAGGTTGGCCTCTGGGGCTGAGACATCTCGAAGTTAGATTTATTGTTCCTGAGCTGGATGAAGCCAGCTCTGTCTGCCTGTGTGTCTGTAATTGATCATTCCCCTTCAGCATTCACAAACAACAGACTCCAGTTGTTATAAACAGAAAAAAGAACTGTTTGTGGGATATGGAGTAGCTCACAGGATTAGCAGGGAAAACAGAGAATCAGGCAAGTGCCAAGGAGAGCCAAGTGGCCAGTGGAGCACAGGACACCCCATGGCAGGTACAGGCTGGTTAGGGCACGGCTGCCACCACCACTGCCTCATAGGTGCCACTGAGGGCTGCTGGTTTGCCCCCAGGATGGATTCCAAATTGTCCCTGTTCCTAGGAGTCACTGCTCTAGGCTCAGAGGGTCTGGGCAAGAGTGATCCGTGGCCTTCTTTTGGTTACAACCCCATACCCAGCTGATTCCCAGGAAGGCTCACATAAAGTTGGAACTTGAGAAGGAGGTTCAGATGTTAGGTCCAAATTACAACTTGCCTGAAAATATACTCACTGATGACATTTTATGAGGGGCCAGTGGATTGGACTTTCTTTCCCAAGGCAGAGAGCTGAGCTGCCAGACTTGAGCCCTAAGAGACAAAGGAGGCAGATTCTTAGACTCTTTCTTGCAGGGGAGTAGAGGAAGTGGAAGTTCACTATAAGAAGGAGGTCTGAGCCTTGTAGGTAAGAGGTTCTGACATAGAACAGGGGTAAGGGTCTGCAAGAAAGAAGAACAGGGCGATCCAGGGACAAGGAGAGACTTTAATAGAGGGGAAAAGCAGAATGGAGACTGACCAGGTCAGCTTAGCTCCCGCACAGTTTGCAAAAGGCTATATTGGCTTTACCAGTATAGCTGGAATGGGGTGGGGATCTCAGAATACCTCCCGGTGCTCTGTTTTCCTGAGGGTCAAGTTATGGGCGTATCCTCAGGGTCAGGATATGGGTCAGGTGTTTCCTGAAACTCTGACCTTGAGGCACTCTGGAAGCTGGGGAGGTGATTTTTGTTTGCTGACTTGACTTTTTAACATGATTACACTCTGGTCAGGATTATGAGAATTCCTTTCCCACAGTAGGTTCTTGCTCCAGCTCTGCCATTTACTTGCATAAGACAAGTCATTTAACATCTCCAGGTTCAATGTCATCACCTGTGAAATGTGAAGAATTGAACGAGATCACACATTTAAAGTCCTAAGATGGAACCGGGCACATACCAAGTGTTCAGGCCATGACCACTGTTATTATTGTTATTTTGAAGTTTACTGCTTCAGTTCATTTCTCTGAACCTTGCAATCACATCCACCAATCCTCTCTCCCTGGGGGTGGGGGAGACTGCCTGCCTTGGGCTTCTGGGCACAGTGTCATGTTCAGGTGCTGCTTCATCTAGTCTGGAGCAGCTCTTGGCTCTTTTGTGGAGAAGACGAACAGGGTGGAGGGACAGAGTGTCACCAGGTCTAGTCTTTGGGACAATTTGATGGTTGTGATCAGAAAGTGATGAGTTATTGGACTGAGGAGTAAAGGCTTTTTTTCTTTCTTTCCCGCTCCTTTGAAACTTACCTAGATCATTAAAAGAAAGACACAAAAACTCTACCTTCAATTTAAGGAAAACAGGAAGTAAAAGACAACTGACACAATCCCAGACCCACCTATGAAAGAGGATACCTGGAAAAAAGTGAGGTTTAAGAGAACAGAGGTCTTCTCAAGGAGACCCCAAGGATACACCTGCAAGGTTCTCCCCAAGGTGACTCAGCTCTTGGGAATTTGTAGAAACTTAACTTCCTGGGATTGGGAAACTAATGCTTGCTTCCATTTCTATAAAAGCCGGAGCCAGCTTCTCCAGCTTGATTCAAGCTGACCAATGAGAAATGCACCCGTGGGCCAGAACTTTTTGACTGGGGATAAAAAGGAGAAGACCGAGCCAGCTGGGGAGCAGGCCATTTCTGGACTCTGGTCTGCTGCCACTCAGCCAGCTGGAATAAAGCCCTTCCTCTTTTAAACACGGTGTGTGGGTGTTCTTTCTCTCCATTGGGCCCCATCTTCCTGCAACACCCAGACCAAGTTGAAATCATACGCTGGTGCAATTAGCAACCTTACTAGTATTTGCCAAGTCAAAACTAGCACGGTTGGTTTTTATCTTGGCAACACAAACCCTTCCTAGGTGAGGGAATGAGAAGGTCAGCCCTCCGTCTGCACGGAGGATGGACCATTCCGTTTGAATGAAACACAGCATCAGTGGCGTGTTGTGTTATTGTTCTCAATTCTTCACCCCCTGTTTCTCCAACAGGATTAGACAATTCCCCCAATTGCTAGATGTCTTGCTGTCACAGAGAGATGGCCAGGAAAAAATGGCAGGAATGTTTTCTGTCTCTAAAATTTCTCTCGTTGTTTTTGGAAATTGAGGTCGAATCCCTGCCTTGGGCAGGCATGGTCAGGCTGGGGTATGTCTTTTATTCTTTATGCTATAGGAAACGGTTCAGCTGGGCTGCTGAGATGGAGATGGAGGGCTGAGCCTGGCCTGTAGCCTGGCCGGCAGAGGCCAGGATGAGCTTCCTGGATGGTCTTCACAGGTGGATGAGGGTCATGGCTTTACCTTCCGCAGAGATGGGACAATTAGAATCATTAACTGCAGTTACAGGACAATAGCCTAGAACAAAGGGCCCTCACTTTCAAAACTCTATGTTTCTGCTTCAGTACAGGAAAGTTGGCATTTTGAGACAGATAATGACATTTTTTTCCCTTTGCTGGGAAAAGAATAAACTTCTCTTTCCTCCCCAAGCCATTTTTTCTCATTCTGAGGTGACCTCTAGAGCAAGTGCTGAGTTTTTGATAACATTGCTGTGCTTTCCTGCGGGAGAAATATCTGTTCCTTGGCCTCACGGATGATGGGCTTAGCCTTGTGACTTGCTTTGCCAATGGGCTCTGAGCAGGTGCAATGTGATACCCCAATGTGAGCAGAAGCTTTAATAGCCAGTGTGTTTGCACCAACTCCTCTGACTTTTTCCTCTGCCACGAGCATGGCATGTTCCAAAGAGCCCACTCCTTCAGCCTGGCCTCCAGAATGAAGAGGACTTGTAGAACACCCCCAGCCAACTTGTAGTTGTGTAGAACAGTCTGGCGCTAACCCACAGCTGATGTATCCCCCACTTGAGAAACAAATCTTATTGTAAGTTGCTGAGATTTGGGGGTTAGGGTTGTTCGAAATCATAGTATAATCTAGTACACAAGCTTACTAGTAACATGTCTAAATAATTAGCTTTCCACATCAGAAAGATCGCTTCCCTTGTCTGAGGCTCAATTTTATTTTGTGTGAAGTTGGCTGGTCGGGACATGTGATATCCTAGGTCCTGTCCAGTGGGAATCTTCTAGGATTCTAAATCCACATGCTCAGCTTCCTTCCTTATCCGGAGTCCGCAGTGTTTACTGCGAAGCTTCTGCTCACATGGTACCTGCTCTTAGCCCATTGGTAAAGCAAGTCACAAGGCTAAGCCCATCATCCGTGAGGGCAAGGAACAGATATTTCTCAGGCAGGAAGGCATCTGCTCCCCTCCCCCTCTCTCCTCCCCCGTGTAAAACGTACTCTAAGTATCTATGACAAACAGAGAGCCAGTAGTGGAATAGAACAATGGTTTGCACTCATTTCTAATCCTGGGAGCCAATTACTAACCATTGGCCTGACGGCAATTTACCTAATTTCTCTGAGCTTTTGCAAAATAGAAATAATGATAGGGTTGTGGGGATGAACTAAGACAATACAAGTAAATGCAGGATCTGTCATCCAGGCTGTGAATTTCATAAATGCTAATTGCCTTCTTCCTACTAAATGTCTTGAAGTGTTTCTTCACCCCAAAATACTTAATGTCGTGAGATCAAAGGAAGAAATTCTAAAACTTACTTCCTTTCTGGTTCCAGCAGTAGGTTGGGAATATAATGTCAGTGTAGGAACTCAGGAAATTTCACCCCACAATGTGATGCCTTGGTCTAATGAATATTTTGAATTAATGGCCATTCAAGATGAAAAAGCACTGGAAGGGGCTTTTCTCTATCTGCATAAACCAGGCTGACCTGATTAAAAGATCAAAGGGGGCAACTTGCTTCTCTTCCTCTCCCTGTTATCTCGATATATTGCAGGAGAGACGATCAAGACAAATCCAAATCACTGGGAACACAATCCCTGTCTCTCAGGTCAATCTACGCATCCGTTGTTTCTTCTATCTATTCTTCCTCCCTAGCTATTGTTTATTTCCCCTAAACAGAATTACTTATACTCCTTTTCCCCCCTTCCCCTCCAAAAAGACAGGTATAAAAATATCTGAACTTTATTTGGATATTGGGTTATTCTTGTGATTTCTCCTCATGTGCGCGATAAATAAACTTCTCTCTTATTAATCTGCCTTAATGGTGAGTTGATCTGTTGGGGGAGGGAGGAGGGCAAGTTTCCCCTCACCCCTACATCAGGAATTCCTGAGCCCTGGGAATTAAACACACAAGGAGTTGCCTCCTCTGTCCAGGGCAGAGGGCTGCTTGGTGTTGGGTAGAGGTGCGTGGGAGCAGTGATTAGATGTCTTCTCAGAAAGCTGTGTGTTACTGACTATTCAAATTATCCCTCGGATTCAGACTTTAATTTTTAACAAAGGGCTACTCTACTGGCTGCCAGATTGCTTCACCACACCTACCTCCCTTTACTTTTGAGGGCACCTCCCCAAATGTATACACAATTTAGGAATGGGAAAAAAGTATTGTAATTGTCATACTTGATGTACATCAATAATAAAAGATGAATACAAATCATGTTGAGCAACTCTTGCAATCGCAGAAGTCAAATATGACTTGAGTATGGCAAACGGAATACAGCTTTTTCCTTTCTTAACATGTGTATGCATTTTTTTTTTTGCCACCCTCTGTAGATTGAGCATTCTCTTTGTTCATAAAAGCCACATCCAAATAGACCCTAGGACTTCCATACTTTGGTTTACAACTTAAGCAACCTCAAGACGTCAACTGTGGCTCTCTTGACTGTAGAAGAATATAATTTGAGTCCCCAAAGGCATCTTCTAGAGTCTGAGAAGGCCCTTCCCTGAGACAATTCCAATTTGGATGGTTAATTCAAAAGATGACCGCAGCCTGAGTATTTGGGCTAGAAGTGGAAAGGGGCGATGAAGGATGTTCCCTTTTCTTTCCCCAGTTTTAATTTTACTGTGGAGGCAGAGAAGGACTCTCTAAAGATAAGACACTTGAAGCAAGCCCTGAGTGATATGAAGGAACAACTACAGGAAGATACTGGGGGAAAGTGATCCAGGAGAACGGACGAGCCAAGGCCTCAGATGGGCACAACCTTGGTGTGTCTTGGGGAAAGAAAGCAGACCAGAGAGGCTCTAGTGTAGAGAGTCAGAGGTGTGTGCCTGCAGAGTTGGCTGGGGAGGGAGCAGTGGTGAGGGCACATGGAGCCCTGATGCCATGCATGGGAAACAGGAAGCCACGATCTTTTAACAGGCAAGTTGTGTGATCTGATTTACACTCTGAAAAGGTGACTCTGATGCTGTAATGAGAATATGTGGAGAGCAGAGAGTTCAAGAGCCCATTGAAGAGAATACTGTGGTTCCAGTATATCAGAGGTGAGGTAACTTGGACTAGGATTTACAGTGGCCATGGTAAGGATGTTTCAGAATATGCCCTGAAAGAGAACAAAAGAACGAACCAATAAATTGAACGTGGGGTGCAAAGGAAAAGAGAAAATGGATAGTCAAGTTCTAGATTTTTAAACTTTAGCAGCTGGCAGATAGAAGTGTCATTTACTGACGTGGGGAGCAAAGGGTGAGGTCAGAAAATCATTTCGACAGGGAGACATGAGACATTTTGTTTGGGATACATTGTGTTTGAGATATAAGTAAGTCGAGATTAGGGGTAGTCAGACATTTCCCTTGAGGGCTCATAGAGTCTCTGTTATACATTCTGCTTTGATTTTTTTTTCCTTCTATCCTTTAAAAATATAAAAGTCATTCTTAGCTTCCAGGCCGTATAAAAGAGGCCCCAGATCTCATTGGGCTGTCGTTTGCCAAACACCAATCTGGAACTCAGTGGAGAAGACAGAGATAGAGATGAGGCTTTAGGTGTCATCAGCACGTTGTCAGACTGGATGAAATAACACAGGGAGAGTCATGAGATAGGGAAGCTCAGGAGAGGAGGGGGTGGCCAGCCAGAGACACTGACGTTGGAGGGAAATGGGTGGCCAAGGGGCTGCGTTACTTGGATTTTGCTGTTGTGCTGTAGACAGAGTACCCACGTCTCAGGGCTGTATAAAAACAAAAAGTGCATGTCTCACTCAAGTTGTGTGTTAATTGCAGTTCTGCTTTGGCTCTTTTCCACATCTTCTTTCCAGACCCAGATGGAAAGACAAGTGTCCACCATCATCTCTCACAGTGGGAACAAGAGAGCAATGGTAGAACCACACAAGGACCCTTTAAGATTCTACTGGGACATGGCTTCTGTCCTCTGCACTCAACTTTCCATGGTCAAGCTTATGACTATAGGGCATGGAGGTGTGATTTCTCTCCCAGGGCAAGCAGTGAATGGTTAGGAACAGTAATACAACCATCACAAAGAGACTGGTGTTCATGAAGCCTCGGGAATGAGGTGGTTAGTGTCAGAATGGCTCTGAATTATTGGATACCCAGTTGGTGACCAGAGAATCAGAGGATAGGCTAAATCTGCTCCATCTTTTACATGAGAATCCCTTGATTATTCTTAAGTTTTGTCTCTTAGACTGAACATCTTCAGTTCTTTCAAATTTGTGTATGAGATAATTGGCCAACAGTGTTTTATCCATCATGACCTTCTCTAGCACTTTAGTTTGTCAAAATCCATTTTAAATGAATGAAACTCTAGTTTGTCAAAATCCAGTTTAAAATGTTATATTTAAACTTCAACATACTTCTCTAGATAGAGTGCCGTGAGGCCACTGTGGGTACCCTAAGCGGTTATAATTAGTATTTACTGGCTAACAATTTTGTGCTCTTTGGAATGGATATGCTCTAAATATTTGTCTGTAACTTGTGGTCAGGCAGGAAAGTTGGCTCACAGCATCTCTGGTCTTCTTTGCTACCCCTGCACTCAGTTAAGTTCTGACTCCTCCTGCACACCCTACCCAGCAAACGCTAGTCCTACCATAGACAACTGTACCTACCTCCTTGAAAAACAGTTAGTGACCCTCAATTGTAACTCAAACATGTCCTCAGAGGGCTCAGCTCTCGCTGCAATGGTCCGATCAGGAAGTATCACATTCAGCCAAGGATTCTGGTAAATGACGTTTCTCCCTCTCCTGACATAGCCAGTGATATTGAATCTTATAGCTTGGAGCCCTGGACACATGCATGGCAAATGCATCCCCCAGTCCAGCTCTGGATTTGATCACCTATTTCCTGTGTTCTGGGTTACCACATTGATGGTGTCAGTTTCAAAAATTCTATCCTGGTGTGTCTCTTAGGAGAGTGTGCTTAACCGAAAAACAGATTGTTTTTCCACATGAATTGCCAAGCCCTCATTCTATTTCTCCATGGCTGACTTTTGTGAGCCTAAATATAGAATTTTAGATTTAGTCTAGTTGATTTTCACTTTGAGTCACTGAACCATTTTAATTTGTCAAAAACATTTTGAAATTTTATTCAAATATATCAGCATAGGATATTTTGGGCAATATTGCATTATCTGATTGACAACTACTTGGAAGTGGAAATTTGATTACTATGTTAGGGAAACTTTCCTGTTTAAACTCTAGTGCCGTGCTGTCCAAACAGCAGTCACTAGCCACATATGGCCTTGGAGCACTTAAAAGTGTGACTAGTTTGAATTGAGATGTGCCGTGTCCAATGCACGCCCAAATTCAAAGAGTGAAAAAAAAAAAGAATGGGAAATATCACATTAATAACTTAAAAATATGGATGATATTGAAAGCATAATATTTGGGGTATATTGGGTTAAATAAAATCTATTATTAAAAATAATCTTCTGTTTCTTCTTATGAAGATGTGGCCAAACATTTGAAATTATACCTATGGCTCACATTTGTGGCTCACATGATATTTTTCTCAGACAGCATTGCTTTAGAAATTGGAGACCTCTAGCTCCCTTCCCTTGCATTTGGATAATTAGAGCAAGCTTGTGCTGGGGCTGAAGCAGTAAAAATTTGGAAGGGAGACCCAGGGTGTTGGATTGTAGATGAAAATGCGAGGGAGAGGTCATATTGAGCAGCCAGAGAATAGCGGGAGACTAAGAGCACAGAAGGCTTGAAAAGAAGCAGGAGATGGGCGGCACCTGTGGCTCAGTGAGTAGGGTACCAGCCCCGTTTACCAAAGGTGGCGGGTTCGAGCCTGGCCCCAGCCAAACTGCAACAAAAAATAGCCGGGCTTTGTGGCAGGCGCCTGTAGTCCCAGCTACTCAGGAGGCTGAGGCAAGAGAATCGCCTAAGCCCAAAGAACTGGAGGTTGCTGTGAGCTGTGATGCCACAGCACTCTACTGAGGGCCACAAAGTGAGACTCTGTCTCTAAAAAGAAAGAAAGAAAAGAGACAAGAGACAGGGTCTTGCCAGGCAGGGAGAGGACGTTCAAGTTGAACAGCAATTTTCACGTCTTATGTGACTCCTGCTGATGTCTTGGTTGAATGAGATTTTATCTTGTACACGGCAGCTTTCCCACAAGTCTGCCCCATTAGGAAAGGCTCACGTGGCTCCCTTCACTAAGCTACCTGTCCTTTACCAGCAGGAGGAGAAGACAGAAGGTGGATATGTGTGCTCCAGCCTGTGCCCCACTCTCAGCTCTTTTCCACTGAGGCCCTTCTCCTCTTTTAGCACCCATAAAATATTTGCCAGACAGTCCTTTGCTGGGGTCCTGCCAATTCTACAATTTCTGGTCCTCAAACATCATTTATCATGCAAATGCAGAAGTAGCATTTTCTTTGCAAGATTCTTTTTTGGCTTTGATTTGGGAGAGAGATCCTTATAGTGGGAGGGACAGCTACAGTGACAACCCCCCACCCTCAACAGAGCAGATATTCACCCTTTGTGTGATGAATGTGTGGCTGAGTGCTGCTGTCTCTCCTACAAACAAAGAATGCAAAATCCAGCAACAGTTAAGCTAACCACCTATATCCACACCTTCATATTGCATTTCCTGGTAGTTAATTCCCATGCAAACAGAAGGTATTAGTTCTATTCAATACAGAAGCCCTGTTTATGACCAAGGTTTCACATTGGCAGCCGGAGGCTAAAAGTGGCCCTCGGACATAGTTTGGCTATTGCAATGTTTTAAAAAATTAAGCCAACCTTGAAGAATTAGAACATCTCACACCAAACTTCAGAGTCTGAGCTTCCCTTGGAATCTTTCAAGATAACCCGGCTTCTGTATTCCCCAGGGAAATAATGGGCTAGAATGGAGTCACAAAACCCCATTACCCTGGGCCTATAATTTTCCCTGGGCACATGCACACGTTGGATTTGTCTAGCTGGTTCCCTGGGCAAATCTACACGTTGGATTTGTCTAGCTGGTTCATGAACACCTGTTGCCAGTAGTAGATCTTCTTGATGGGAAAGTCAGAATGGAGTGAGTATATTCCAAAGAAAGTGACGTGATGTGGGTTTTTTTTAGTGGTTTTATTGCCAGGGAGGTATGGGGGTTAGGTGAAGGCAATGGTTCTGGAAGGGTGAGGTTAGGGTTCTGGATACTGCTCCTAAATGGATATGCTTCCAAGAGGTGGCACGGAAAGAGGAAGAGGGCAAAGCATGGAGTGGGAGAGAAAGAAATCTCCCTCGTGTTCCAGTTCACCTGTCATTCATCTCTACTGCTCACCTGGTGGAGCTGTCAACAAGGGAAGCCAGGCCAGGCACCGTCGACTGCTCATGCCCATAATCTCAGCACTTTGCAAGGTCTAGGTGGAAGGATTGCTTGAGACTAGGAGTTTGAGATCAGCCTGAGCAGCATAATGAGACCCTGTCTCTGCAAAAAAAATTATTAAAAATCAGCCAGTCTTGGGTGGTGCCTGTGGCTCAAAGGAGTTAGGGCACCAGCCCCATATACCAGAGGTGGTGGGTTCAAACTCAGCCCTGGCCAAAAACTGCAAAAAAAAAAAAAAATTAGCCAGTTATGGTGGCACATGCCTGTACTCCTAGCTACTTGGGAGACTGAGGCATGAGGATCACTTGACCCCAAGATATTGAGGCTGCAGTGAGATAGGATAACACCACTTGCAGTTCAGCCCAGCTGATAGAATAAGAGCTTATTTTTAAAATTTAAAATTAGAAAAACAGACCAAAAAATCAAGGAAATCTGGTTAGGCACTAGCCCCAAACCATGCAATTATTTCAGCTTTCTTGCTACAGTGAACGTAGCCGTTTGTAAGCTGTATTTTCCCTACTAATAAAAGGGGAAGACAGGGTAGCAACAGCATGGGGTCTGTGTGAGTGAGGACAGGTTGACAATGGCTTGCTGGCTTCCAAGCTGGATGGAGGGACACCCAGATCTCTGAGTGAGAAAGGAAATCAGGTTCTGCTTTCATGTGCTCACAGATCCTGAGGCCCGAGGAGCAGGTCAGTAGACCCTGGGTAGGCTGCCTGGGGCAAGAGAGTGACACACAAAAGGTCTTCCTTGCTTCAAAACAGCCACCTCGGCCAGGCGCAGTGGCTCATGCCTGTAATCCTAGCACTCTGGGAGGCCAAGATGGGTGGATTGCCTGAGCTCGAAGATTTGAAACCTGGTCTCTAAAAATAGCCGGGCATTGTGACAGGCGCCTATAGTCCCAGCTACTCAGGAGGCTGAGGCAAGAGTATCCTTTGAGTTCAAGAGTTTGAGGTTGCTATGAGCTAAGATACTAAGGCACTCTACCAGGGTGAAAAAGTGAGACTCTGTCTCAAAAAAACAAATAAACCCCCCAGCCATCTCTTTCAGTATCCCATACTCTTTGACTTTTATTTTAAAGTAACTGATTTTTAAAACTATTTTTTTAAAAACATAGTGAAAAATGGATGGTAACCCAAAGATGACAGTAGATTCTTTTTTTTTTTTCTTTTAAACAAATCGAATAAAAAGATATTGCTCAAGAAAGAGCTGAGTTTCTTTTGCATTCCCGAGGTAGAAGCTAGATAGGTTTTATAAAACTCCTGTCTACTCTGCTTGCTGGTTTTGGCCTAGTTTCCTTTTAGATCAAGAAAAGAGTTTTGAAAGTCCCTCAGCCCCTGGTATTTTTTCTCCTCAGCAATTTCTAATTCGGGAGGCCAACGATACCCACACAGGGCAGGTTCGTGAAGGAGGGTCAGGTCTCATGTTCTGTAATGACCAGTTTGTATTGAGAACCAAACTCAACCCTCAGTTAAAAAATTCCTGTGTCCCCAGCCAAGATCCAGTTTCCCAGCGACAGTAATCATAGTGTGGGCTGCTCATGAAGTCATATGTTTGTTTACCGTTTTGTTTGGAGTGGAAACGAGGCTGAAAGAAAGAACCATTAGAAACTGAGACATTGACTGAAATTGGACTTGCGTTTTATTATAAATGTGTGCTGTGATTTGCTTGTGAATCCCAAACCTGATCAATGTAAATCAGTGAAATGCAAACAAAAGTGGCTATTCTCCATTCCAGTTCTTTCACTCTGGAAGTTTCTCTTCTCCATTTTCTTTGCCCCAACTTCAGTCCACGGGGAGGGTTCCAAATTCACCTCTCTTACTGTGTAGCCTTTAGTTCTGAAAAAATTGACTTTCTCCCTTTAGAGAACTACATAGGCATTCACGTGATATCGCCCTGCCATGGTCTTTGCTTTTCTCTGTAAGTTTCATGGTGTTGTTTATCTTTGAACTTGTGACAAAGACTCTCCCCTTGACTGAACCCTGACCAGGCCCCTTCAAACCCTCTTCTCCACTAGCCCTCAATCTTAGCCTGTGAGGACTTGAACAAACAATATATAGTTTTTTAATAGTTCAAGGCCTCAACCTTAGGAGGAAGACCCTCGCGTCCCTTAATGCGACTGCCAGAGAAAACTCAAGAAGGCTGTCAAAAGAATGTACTGTTGGTTCCAGTCACTACTGAAGATGGCTTTATTGCCAGGAAGGTATGGGAGATAGGTGAAGGCAGGGTTCTGGAAGGCTGAGATTGAGGTTCTGTCTCTCAATCTCTGGTGGGGAGGAGCTGACTTCAATCAGCAAACCCAACCCAGTTAGTACTCGAGTTGCATATGGACCAACTCTACCCCTTTTCCCTTCCTTAACTCAGATGAGCCCCCCGTGTTCCCTAATTCCCTATTCTCCCTTTAAAATGCCTTATCAATGGAAAAGCAAGTATCCAATGTACTCAATACTAATATGAAGTCAGTAGATGAACGAATACATGCCCATATAAGAGAAAAATTCAATTTAAGTTGGGGGGAGGGGAGGAAGGAGGGGAAAGAGAGGAGGGTGCGTGTGCTCCCATATAATAGTCACAATGTAAGGGTATATGGCACCTCCCGGGTGCAGGACACAACTGCAACAGGGACGTCACATAGCAAATGCAAACATTGTACCCTAATCGTTAGTACCCTCATATTAACCTGAAGTAAAAAACAAAACAAAATGTCTGGTCACCTCTGTACAAATCAAAGTTGAAGTCCGTTCATTGGGGACATTTTCAGATTACAATAGTAAATGACCCACTAAAATCTGTCCTTGACACTTTAGCTAGTGTCCAGCTTCCTCTCGGAGGGGAGGCACAGTCTGCCCAACTTAGCTGTAGGCTCCCTGAGAGTAGTGAGGGGAGCTTGCCCCTTTTTCTCCTGGCCGCGGCTCTCTGCATGGTGTTAGGATCCCAGAAACATCTGCTGAAGGGGAGGCACAGTGACTGATCTAGGGCATAGGGTCTGCACAAATAGTGATTATCTTTGTCTTTGTTGCAGAGGAAGTCAAGGGATGGGGAGATTTATTCAAACTAACTCAGAATATCCACAATCCAGATTGATGTTCCCTTCTCAGAGCAACCCTATACATATACACAAACACCCACACTCATACATAAACAAATACTGCACACACACGCACATACACGCACACACGCATGCACACATACGGACTTTGCAATTTCCCTTTCTGCCTCTGTACTGTTCCTCATTTTTCTTCTCTGAAAATATTCAATTTTATAAAAGCTGAACTCAGTGCTTACGTTTAACCAAACTGAGGTGATATTTTCTGGAAACTACACATTTAGAGAGTATATTACCAAGGTGAAGAAAAACCATTAGTTTTAGTGTTTTACCTAAACGGGAATCTAGGATTTAAAAGCACCAAGACTTCACACACCATACAGATAGATGCACTTCTTAAACTATGACTTTATGAGTATCTGAATAACCAAGGAAGGAGAGATCTCTTGAGAAGGGAAAGCCTATTAGGGCAGCTCTTGGGCACCCTGGGCTGCCTGGGGCATCCTGAACAATGGAGGCAATTGAAGAATTCAAATGAGTAGGTGATGGTTTACCTTTTTACAAGGCATCTCTTGGAATACCCCAGCACTGGGGCTTCCGTGGGTCTTGAGACTTCCTTCCTCTGGCTGGCACCATCTTCTCATCATGATGGGCCATGATTCAAGATCTTCCTATAACACATGCCCAGGCAACTTTTGAGTTTATCCTCAGTGTCTTTTTAACAACCCCTCTCCCCCATACACACACACACACACACACACACACAACTTCCACTACTATTTATAAATGCCTATTGTGGGCTAAATTGTGATCCTTCAATTCATACATCCACATCCTAAATCCCAGCACCCCAAAATGTGACTGTGTTTAGTGATAGGGCCTGTAGAGAGGTGAGGAATGTAAGACCAGGTCCTAAGGGTGGGCCCCAATCCAAATATGATTGGTGTCCTTATAAGAGGAGATTAGGACACACAGAGACAGGGAAAACAACCTGAAGACATAAGAAGAGCTGGTGGTCTACCAGCCCCAGGGAGAGGATGACACAGCCCTGTCCACACTTGGACCATGGACTTGTACCATCCACATCTGGGAGAAAATCAGTTTCTGGTGTTCAAGCCACATAGTCTGTGGCAGTTTGTTATGGCTCCTCCAGTAAACTCACACAGTGTCTCTACTCATTTTCTCAACATCTCCAGAAAAAATATTCATTTTATAGATAAAAACTACTCCTGGGTGGATACACCCAAAGCCATGGGGCTAAATAGGGATTGTGACAATTGGATTTCCCCAAGTCCTATATAATATTTTCTTTCCATTCTACATTTGTAAAAATTACTTAAAAACAAAAGACTTTATTCTCATGGAACAGCAATTCTCAACTCCAGCTTCATATTGCAATGAACTAGGGAGATGGGGGGAGGGAACTGCTGCTGTCTGGGCCCTGTCTCCAGAGTTTCTAAATGACTGAGCTGTGTTGTGCCCCAGTCCCTCTAGCCAAGGAGATTCTCCTGTGCAGCTAGGGATGAGAAAAATGCTCTAAAAATCACTGGATCCAAAAAATCCTGAGACTTGAAAGTTTACAAAGAGAATCATTCTATTTTACCCTTTAGAAGGCTCAGATTTCGTAAATCATGGTTTATTGCTCCACCAATATGAAATATATTTCTTGCTCCAAATAGCTCTTCACCTTTTCACCCTCCCCTTCCCCCATTGTTAGGGAGCTGACATTGCACCAGGTAGTGAGAACAGAAACTGTTCAGCAATTTCATCACCACGGATCAATGCAAGGTACAAAATGGCAGAGTTTTAGGGGCATTGAAAACTCCTGGAGTTTCAAGGAAGTGTCTATGTTGAGAAGAAGCTCCATTTGGAAGGGGTGCTCTGCAGCCCACATCACCCTAATTAGCAATTTAGTAATACAAGCCCAGTAAAAAACTGGCCTAATTTGGTGGAGCTGGATCAAGATCCGGTTTTTCAAAGTTTGGCAGCAAGTGAAATGGCAGTGGGAGCCAATTACCTGGAGTTGCCTTCTACCCCTAGCGGCTTAGTGGCGGCTTTTTAAATGTGTGTTGGTTTTTCATTAAAGATTGATCTGACTTTGTGGATTTCTAATGTCCTTTTGTTTGGTAAGTCAATTCTACCCTGGCAGTGTCATATAACACAAAATGTTAAAAAAAAAAAAAAGTCTTGGCTAAAAGTGACTTTGAAAACCCAGCTCTCTAGTTTCAGAAGAGAAAGAAAGAAAAAAAAAGAAAAGAAAAGAAAGAAGAAAGAAAAAAAGAAAGAGAGAGAGAGAGAGAGAGAGAGAGAGAGAGAAAAGGATAGTAGCGGGAGACAAGGCCCTCCATCCAGGCTGTGAAATACCCAGTGAGTGCTGAGAGTCACAGCTGGAGGAGGAAGAGAATAGTGAGAAGTTACTGAAAAATCTTACTGCCATCTTTTTCAACAATAGCTTTGTGGTTATTTATTTTGGGTCTTTCAGGAAAGTCAATGAGAGGGCATTCTGGCCAGTAGAGCAGGAAAGAGATGTTACAATGGCACAGTCAAGTCAAGCTTCTTTTTGACCTTCATTGCCAGAGGGCCCAGCAGCCTATGGCCAGGTTAGGGAAAACTGCTTAAGTGGCATCTTGAATATTCTGATTGGCTAGTAATGCAACTTGCCCAACCAATCAGTGGGAGCCTCTCTGGGGGTGGGGGTGGGGCTCCAGATTAGCTGGACACCAATTCTCTCCTTTGGCAAAGTTCCCTCCACTAATTTATCTTGTACCTAACGAGATATCCTGACTTTAATTTCTGGCAGAAGCTAATAATGAAACTTCTTGCTAACAACCTCATTGATAACTTGCCCCAAATAGGACCATTCTTCTGTCTCCTTGGAGACAAGTTTGCGTCAACCAAGGCAAACTCGACTGCTGGTGGTGGCTGACCATCTAAGGGTTTATACCAGCTGCCAACGTGGCCAAAAGAACAAAAGAGTTTATGATCCACAGTCTAATCCTCTAAGGCCTGGGTAGTGTTTTGTTTAATATGATTCATGTTCTTTCACCTTGAAAAGTCCTCCCAGTGATTCAACAGTAGTGTCTGTTAATGTAAGCCTTACTATAGTAGAAGCTCTGGAAGTTGACCACACAAGGGAGTGTAACAAACTGGTCAACATACGTACACGTGGTGCATGTCCAGTCTATGAAAATTAGGTCAACTTAAGGAGGTGGTCAGTGTAAGGAGGTAGCCAACTTTGGAAGTTCTACTATATATATATATTTTTATACATATTATATATAATATATATGATACTATATATTATACTATATATATACTATATCACAGTAACTTGAGATATACACATATATGTGCGCATGTTTGTGTATATCATGAGATATCAACAATAGTGTCTACTAATGCTAGCCTTATTATTTGTGTGTGTGTATACATGTAGACAGATAGCTACCAACTTGAAAAGTCCTGCTCCCGGGGTTCAACAAGGGTGTCTAGAAAATACCAGGCTGGCTGGTATTCTTAGGGGTAAAGGGTTAATTGTGTCACGGTTAGATTTCCTGACTGACTCTGGATTCACTATGAAATGGCTGTTAATGCCAGCCTTATTGGTATATAGGTGACCTCTATCTCTATAGCTCTATCTATCTATCTCTACTGCTGCCTTCTAAAGCGCAGCATAAAGAATGAACAAGATCCTTGTTTGTGTTTCCAAGACCTCATAGCCTGTTGGATTAATTTTACTCACTGGTTCTTAGGACAGAAATAAAGAGTGTCAACAGTTGAAAGATAGAGCCTGGGAGTTACATTTTGTCCTAATAGCCTGATACAGATTTCTTTTCTGGTTATTTTTCTCCTTCTTCCAAAATGACAATGCCACAAAACAAACAAAACATGAACCCCAGCTGCAGCCACAGGCAATTAAGAGTGTGGCTGGCTTAGCTGCAGTGACAGTTTGCTGCATTTGTGTCACTTACTTGCTGGATTGTCTTGTCATATCAAATGTCTACATGTGCCAAGGTGTGGACTAGTACAAGCTTATCTTAAAGCAGCATCAATTTCTGGAAGAACCAGCTTTGCCACCAGTCTCCCTGTGACTTTTGTTTCTAAGAGGGTTGAGGAAGGGGAAGGGAGGAGGCCCTTGTCTCTTGTGATCTCTATGGACACTCACAGCCTTGGTGGTCTCACCTAGTCTCATGGTTTCAAATACCGTCTGCGTGGACGGTGATACAAGATGGCAACCACCACTTCCGGAATGAAAGTTCCTGTAGACCTCAAAGTATGGAGAAGGAAGGTCCTGGCCAAAGGCAGTTTGTCTTAAAATACTGTAAATGGCACTAATTTTTTGCCCATTTGCAATATATAAAGTGTGCCATAACAAAAATTAAAATAAATAAATGAGTACCATTAAAAGAAAAACTTTAGATAAATTAAAGTTAGCAGGATTTATCTGAGCAAAGGATGACTTGTGGGTCAGCAGCAGTCAGAACAAGAAGAGGTTCAGAGAGCTCTGCCTCAGCAGTGTGAGCAGTGAGGTTTGTAGGATGAATGTGGAAGCAAAGTAGAGAAATTCCCTGGTCAGCTCCAGCTTTATTTGGAATATGGTGTGATGATGCATTTGCCTTATTTGGATATGGTCCCATGGGAAGTCCCTTATTGTATAACCAGTTAGCTATTGGCTGTTTGTGATTGGTTGAGCGTTTTGTTCTAGTCTCAAGCCAGCTACAATAACACAAAGCTTACTAAGTTGTTATAGAGTATCTGGACCCAAACTGTGTTTCTAGTTAATGAAATAAGATTATCTGTCCAGATGGCTAAAGCCTTTTATGAATATTTATGGAAAAAGACTCTTGATATTTCTCATTTGCTTTTCATAAAGAGTCTTTCAGAAAGATAATTTTTGATTTGTTTAGTCTTTTAGAAGCCCCTGCTGGCCAATCAAAAGGACATATCATTATTTCTGAGGCATTTTGAAACCTTTCTTTTCCAGTGCACCTTGCAAGTTAAAACTTCCCTGTTGCTGTAATTCTAAGTTGTCCTTTATAAGGTAAACCCATTTTTCCAAAAGCACACAGGTTTGGGGAACCATAATTTTTGCACATAAAATTAGCCAAGTTCTCATAAAATGGAGTTCCAGACTCCCAGGGTCTCAAATTCCTTAAATTTAGAGTTACCCACTTATGAAGCCCCAGACTGGATTTGGTAAAGTTAGTTATCAGATCCAATCTAATTCTAGACCTAGCCTAGTAAAACAATTGTTCAAATTAAGTGAGGGAGTTCAAAATGCAAATTTGCAGAGCTCAAATCTAAGAAGGAATCAATATTTTCTTAAAAATAATAAGAAGGAATGCACTATGACCACCAGTTGTAACAAGAAAGCAATGGGCAAATAGGCCTGATGGGGACTTTAGCTTGGTCACTGGAAGTCTCCTTTAGATCCCACTTCTGACACAAAAATGTTAAAAGAAAGATCTTTAGACAAACTTAACAGAGCTTTATTTGAGTAAATAATTCATGAATTGAGTAACACTCAGGGAAGTACAGAGTGCTCTTCTCTAGCAGTGTGAGCAGGAAGATTTTATAAGAACATAGATGCAAAATTTCATGATTAGGGGTGGTCTGATGGCAGGTCCCCAGTAGTATAAACACTTGGTTGGTTGACTGTAATATGCTGAGGTTTTTGTTTTGTTTTGTTTTGTTTTGTTTCCCCTAAAGTCAGTTCTAAGAAATGTTTAAGTTCTGGTTTGCTTATATGAAATCCCAGTAAGACAATTTTAGGCTAATGACCCCCTTCTTATTTGTTATATATATTTGTTTATTATATATAATAAAATAAAACAGTTGTGACAAGTGTCAAATGAGTGATCCAGGTAATAACACGAGGAGACTTAAGAGGAAGGAAGACCAGAAAGGACCCATGTTGCTAGGGAGGAAACCATAGGTACACCATAGGAATCCAATCTTAAAAGAAGAAAAGATGAGACAAGCACAGAAGAAGAGTGGGAGGGCATTTTATTTAGGTAAGAGCTTTGCCTCCTTCAGTAACTTTGCAGATAAGACTTTTGCAAATGCAAAAGCCACATGGCATGTTCTGATTCCTATCTCAGCTTCTGCCTTAGGCTTGTTGCCATTCAACTATGTTCAAGAAAAATGTACATCCCTTTCCAAGTGTCCTGGTCACCTCCAGGTGATGGTCAGCTCCCATACTATGGCCACCTCCAGGGTATGATCACTTCTATTGCCATCTAACAACCCAGAGAAACACTCACACTTCCCTAGTGCTGGCCTCTTGGAGATGGAGAGTCTAATTTAGACAACCAGAATACACAACCCAGAGCAACTGATCTTGAGATTAATTATCTATCTTCAATAGATAAGGTAGTAATAGCTCTTTTAAAGGGATTTCTACCTATGGAGTCATTCAGTACAGTTGAAATTTACAGGTAACTAAAGTCTATGGTTTTTAAACAAAAAAAGCTCAAAAACCTATTTGGGGGGTGTGCTGTGAATCTGTTTGACAGTATAGAGTTAGCTGCAGGGTGACTGAGCTGCTCACTAAATGCCTCTGAGTATTTAGTGGTTTCTTAGATGCACCTGTTTTAATACCTTTCTTTTTCTTTCGTTTTTGTGTGTGTGTGTGTGTCTCTAACTTCATTTTTTCATTCTGAATTCTTATTTCTAATTTTCTATAAGCTGGAACTCAAGATGAAGTAAGTTATTTTGATTATTATTTAAAAAAAAAAGGTCTTTTATCAAGGTTCTTGGAAACTCTGAGTAAAACAGGTGCCCTTTAGTGCCCAGAATATGGGTCATCCTCATTTTCCGCTCAGTTGCCATCTCCTTCTCCTTGTTAGCTACTTGGAGACCCCCTTTCTTTGTTTTGTTTTGTTTTTTTGTTTTTATTAACTCATAACTGTGTACATGGATGCATTTATGGGGTTCAGTGTGCTGATTTGATACATAATGTGAAATGCATACATTGAACTGATTGAGACATTCACCACAATTATACTCTTTTCTTAATATTTTTGAAATGTACCATTGCATCATGCACATTAGGTAAGGTCCTTCCAAATACCCTCTCTCTTCCTGCTTCTCCCCTCCTCTCCCCCTCTCTCCTCTTTCCTTCTACCTTCTGGACTATAGTTATGTTTTACCATTCATATGAATGTGTAGGTGATTATATATTTATTTCATTGTAGTATTGAGTACATTGGATACTTTTATTTTCATTCTTGAGATACTTTACTAAGAAGAATATGTTCCAGCTCCATCCAGGTTAACATAAAAGATGTGAAATCTCTATCTTTTTGGAGACCCTTTTTACTATATCCTGATATTTAGCTATAGTTGAGATAAATGAGGTTGCCTGGTTCCTAATTTCTGGATGTTGTTACTGTGGTATTGATTCAATACCCCACAAAAAATAAAATGGATCCTTTATTTTCCTAGCTCCCTCTTCATTGCTGGGTGCCAGCTCAGGAATAGCGTTAATGGACAATTTGTATTCCATTATTTAGCTATCTCATCTATGATATTCTGCAAAAATTGTTAAGAATTAACCCATCCTGATAGGTAGCCAGATACCTTTCGGCGGTTCTTTCCTTGAGAGAGGTGGGGCTGTGGTCAGGCAATGTAGGGGGACAGATGGATGGGCGATCACCTTGTTACTGGAAGTTTAGTATTTGTCCCTGAGGCTGCTTCAGAAGAATGAGGACAAGTGGTTTGAGAAGAAGGAAAGGGAAGTTTATTAATTTGCCAGCAAATGAGGAAGTTGGAGACTCTGGTCTTGAAGTGCCACCATTTTAACCATAAGCAGAAATACAGAGCTTTTAAAGAGAGAGTTTTCAGCTTCAGGCCATTGCTGTTTAACTCTAATTGATGGTTCTGATCCCTCCCATCGCCTGCAAACTCTGGACTTGTTCCCCTGGACAACTCTGTTGAGCCAGTCCTGGGGTACAAAGAACAAAGAACGCTTCCTTGCCCCTCTGCTAACTGCCCCCAGGAGGGCATGCATGTTTTAGTTCTTGAAAAGGGTGAGGGGGGTTTAAAGAGACAGAAAAGAGTTTTGGTCTTTTTCAGGCCTTTGACCTTGAACCTATTTTTGCAGCAGCAATTGGGGAAGTTCCAAGAATGAGGAGGCAGTGGAGCCCGGGAGGGATGCTGGAATGCTCTCCACCAAAGGTAGAAGAAAGCTTCATGATAACGGGACTTCAGTATAGGGATGGGTTTGGTGAAAGAAGTTGCCATTGGTGAGGTGATGATAAAAAGAGGCTGCTGCCTCCTGGAGAAAGGGAGGACAGGGACACGTGAGCTGAGCGTTGCTTCTCTGTGGCCATCCAGAGCAGACAGCAGCTGAGCTTCATGCCACGTTTCCTTCCTGCCGAACCCAGTCAGGGGAGGCAAGGAAATGGGGGACTTGCTTCTTAGGGAGTCACGATAGTTATCATCACCCCCTTCACCACCTAGCACTGGCTTCAGGCCTGGCACATGCTTACTGTTTGCTACTTTCCACCTGCACAGGACTCACATTAAGGAACAGTCACAGTGCTGGGAAATCACATGGATTCCCCACCAGTAGAACAATGATAACTTGTTGGCAATAAAAGTCCATCATTTACATGTTTTGTGATTTAACTGCTAAAGATCAATATCTAAATCAGGGGTTCTCAAACTACGGCCCCGTGGGGCCCACCGAGGACATTTATTCAGCCTGCTGGGTGTTTTTGCGGCAGCTGCCTATCCTGCTCAGCAGCGGAGTTGTCCTGGGGCCACAGTGTGCATGTGTGGATTGTGTGCTGCACTCTCCTAATCCCCTCCTTCTCTCTGTCTCTTGACTCCTCCTTTCAGTCTCAAGTGTGATTGGATTGGTCATTAGCTTGCCTGTGCAGAGCCTACTGCTGCCTGGGGACCGAGGTAAGAAGAAGTTGGGATTTATTTATTTATTTATTTTTGACGTTAGGATGTCTATTTTTTTTTTTTATTTTGCAGTTAGTAGGGCCTTTTTATGCAGTTAAGGGGGGGCCTTTTTCCTGAAGTTAGGTGGTCTTTTTTTTTTTTTGTGAAGATGGGGACACCTTTTTTTTCATTTTAAATATTTTATTTGCATTTGTTTCCGGTTTTAATTTTTATTTATTTATTTATTTATTTGCAGTTTTTGGCTGGGGCTGGGTTTGAACCCACCACTTCTGGTATATGGGGCCAGCACCTTTGAGCCACAGATGCCGCCCCCATTTTGTTTTTTTACTTCAAAATAAGATATGTGCAGTTTGCATAGGAATTAGTTCATAGTTTTTTTTTAAACTATAGTCCAGCCCTCAAATGGTCTGAGGGATAGTGAACTGGCCCCCTGTTTAAAAAGTTTGAGGCTCCCTGATCTAAATTATCAGCATTAGAATAAACCATTATAACCAAGGGAGCAAACATACAGTGGCTCAGGTAAGGTGCCCTTGATTGCTTTCCCAGCTAAGATTCCAGGAGGTGAAGTGCTCCAGGTCAGCAGGAAGCTGTATCCATGCAGTGACTCAGGGACCCAGGTTGCTTCCATCTTATTTATTCTCCATCTGCAAAACTGTTCTCCATGGCTCGCATGAACCTGAACTCTATCTACTGTCAGATCAACAGCAGCATTAGATTCTCATAGGAGCGTGAACCCCACTGTAAACTGGGCAAGGGAAGGAGTGGGGTCATGTGCTTCATAGGAGACTCTCATCCCTACTCCTCTGATCCCTGGTCTATGGAAAATTATATTCCATGAAACCAGTCCCTGGTGCCAAAAAGTTTAGGGACCGTTGCTCCAAATCATTTTCCTAGTGCCACATCCAGATTTCAGCCAGCAAGAAAAGGGAAGTAAGTGAGAAGCATGCTTGTGTTACAGACTGGTCCAGAAGTAGCACGCTGCACTTCCATCAGTCACAGTGGGGTCACAGGAGCCCTGGGGGACACAGTACCTGGCTGAGCAGCATGTCAGCTACAAGTCTGTCACTGCAGAAGCACAGGGGGTGGTTTTTGATGAAAAATAGTTACAGGGGCCTCCCCTGACATCCTGCTCTGGTGGTTTTGCAGTTCTCTGGTTTATTTTTTTAAATCTAACAAGGCGTATGTAGAATTCAATAATTTCAGATTGCTTTATAGTGGTTGTCTGGTAACTTTGTTTAGTTTCCTGAAATTTCGTTCTGTTTGCTTTCTCAAGCCCTTCCATCTTCCCTCAATCTTTAAAAGAACAAATGAAGAAAGATTCCGGGAAGAATTTTCCAGCATCCCTGAAGGTAGTTGGTATTGCAAATCCAGGTTTGAAGACTTGGAAGACAGAAGAGTGATCTATGGAGGGGGCAGGATTCTAGACAGGAAAGGAGGGAGATTGAGAGGTGGGGGTGGTACAGAGTGAAGCTACCAAACTCCCTACAAATGGGAGCCCCATGGGAATGTGAGTTTTTATTCTTCACTGTCTGCTTTTGTTACGTTGTGGCTGACTCTTCTTTCTCCCAAAGACAGGGCACTGTCCGGTTAATTATGAAAAGATTCAGTCATTTCAACTGAACACGCGTTAGTATCGCGACAGACATTTAACAAAGATGACGTGATGGATCCTGGGAGACTGTTTCCATGCAACCCTATCTCCCCAGGATTTGGAATTTCCATTAGATAAAAAGCAAAGTTGAAAACACCAGTTTACCAAAAATGTTTCAATGCTGAGGTAGCAAGGGCTTTCTTACATTTTTCTTTTTACCTCTGGACTTTGATCCCATGGAATAAAAGATATACTTGGGCAGCATCTGTGGCTCAGTGAGCAGGACGCCAGCCCCATATACGAGGTTGGCGGGTTCAAACCCGGCCAAACTGCAACAACAACAACGACAACAAAAGAGAATCATACTTGGAAACTATATGTCTTGCATCTCAAAAATTCCCTCCCTTTGTTGGTGGGCTCTTATAAACCTTTGCTACTCAATATTTGCTACTCAAATATTAAAATTAACCTCTGTTAGGCATAGTGTAATCAACTAGGGAGATTTTTCAATGGAAAGATACAATTCTGCTAGAATTGATTTCCCCTCTTTTTTTAGTCCAATATAGTTAAATAGTGCCAATTACATCTCTTATACACGCTCCTGGATGAATAATTCCAAATCAGCCATGTGCCCAGCAGCAAATGTTTTCACTGTGCTTTGCTTCTGTTACATTGAGAGAAGATTTTATGTTTTTCTGGAAAGTTGTGACTGAGATTCAAAGGCAGCCCTCTTGGCCTGTTCCCAGGGGAAGTTTCACCATAAAAGATGAATTGCAAAGTAATAGTTGAGTGGAGCCGACACAGTCAATGCAATTACCCTTTGGTACATTTTTGGGCTAATGATATTTAAGTCAATTGGACTGAGAAAATAAAAATAAATGTCAAACCAAATACCAAAGAATGAATAACCTACTGCAAGATTGCTCAAATCATAAACGGTTCCCTGTGCTCTAAGATTGCTCTGAGAGCTGTGTCAATACTCTGGTCTCCTGGTAATTAAAAAATCTAAAAAGCCAATTCTTATTTTGTCAAAGGCACAAATATGTAAATCCACCTTGGTCTAGGACAAGTTTTGATTGTGTTTAAGCTGGAGCGTTAGTAATTATTGTTAGTATTTCTATAAAGAACTTTCTTCTGAAAAACTTTAAACACTAGCAAATTGTAAAAGTTGCAAAGAACTTAAGAAACCACCTAATTCCTTCACTTTACAAATTTGGAGCTGTGGGCCACAAAAGTTACATGACTGGTCACATTGCTACCTTGTGCCTTTTAACTAAGCCCAGCTACCTTTATTTTATTATATAATAATAATTATTATTATTATTTTGAGACAGAGTTTTACTATGTCACCCTTGGTAGAGTGCTATGGCATTACAGCTCACAGCAACCTCAAACTCTTGTGCATAAGTGATTCTCTTGCCTCAGTCTCCCGAGCACCTGGGACTACAGGCACCTGCCACAATGCCCGGCTATTTTTTTGTTGCAGTTATCATTGTTGTTTAGCAGGCCCAGGCCAGGTTCGAACCCACCTGCCTTGGTGTATGTGGCCAGTGCCCTACCCACTGAGCTACGGGCGCCGCCCCCAATTATCTTATCATGATATCCTTGTCTTCGGACATCCCAATTCTCTCTTTCCCATTCTAATTGTAAGATAGTTTCTTCCTTAAACACTACTGTGACGTTTGGAAAAAAGTTGACTAGAAGTCCAATTGGCTTTATCACGGGGCACGATTGGCAGGAGAGCTTGATCAGGTCTCATGCGGTGTCCAGTGAAAAGGAGGCAACCAGCATCCGTGGGCTCAGTGCAGGGACACCCATAGCCCAGGCTAGAGTAAAACAAACCGAGGGAAAAACAGTATCTGTAGTCCTTTCAATAAGAAAGCCAGGCCCATAAGAGAATCTGGACAGCAGAGATGGAAGAAGTTGGATTCTGAAGACAGAAAGATGGAGAAGGACAGAAGCGCAATGAGTGAGGAGGTGACCCCACAGATTGCTGGCTGAGGTCAAGATGCTGGTGGTGGCAGGTGGACACATTATCCCAAACAGACTAGATAAGTGGGGTGGGCCAGCTGGTAAATCTCAAAGGGCCTGGTGGAGAAATCGTGGATCCAAAGTAGAGTCCCAGCTGTAGCCATGATTGGCCTCATTCATTCATTCACCTAATATTTACAAAGAGCCCTTATGTCTAAGCTAAGCCCTGGACTAGGGGATGAACCAAAAAATAGGATAGATGTAGTTCTCGTCCTCACAGGTCTTACAAGTCGATCTGGGACACGACATCAAATAAATCATTACAAATTCTTCCTTCTTTTTTTTTTTTCATTTTTCATTTAAGTGGATTTAGAGGGTACAAGCAGATTGATGTTACACAGATGGGCTGCATAGTAGAGGAGTCTACGTTTTAATGTAATTGTCACCTAACAAATTATTTCTTTATCTTTGTAGTCAAAGTTATGAAGGGAAGGCAGAACGTACAATGAGAATTCATCAAGGGGACATCGAGCTTAGGATGAGGACAGGGAAGAAGTGGTGTTGGTTTTTAAAATGGGAGCAATTATTAAGTGGAAGTTAATTAAGATGCATTGGACGTCCACGGAGACAGCAACTGTTATTAATTAAGCAGCATCAGATGAAAGTGTGCGTCAGGACTGGCCATGTATTCTAGAAAGCCATCGATGAAGGTGGGAGAGAGGATTCCACTGGAGAAGCCAGAGACCATGGGAGGACGAGCCACAACAAGGCTTTGTCTCACTTTCACTTTCTCTGCAGCTGAGACCACAGGCAGAGCACGAGCAGGGCTGCTGGGCAGCGTGAAGTCACTGTCTGTGTGACTGTCTCAGTGACCCGATCTGATACCCCGCCTACATTTGGTTTCCACATTCGAGGAGGCTGCTATGCCCCCTACTTTCTTAATTCCCAGCCCCAGGAACCCAGTCTCTCTGCACTGTATCTGGGATTCCAGATATTACTCAACTTCGTGCTGGGATCTTTGCTGGTAAATATCTGGACTCGACAAAATTTGGGCTCTTTCCGAGTAATAAGTGTATCTGATTTATCACAAACACATAGACTGATGCTTTGGGTTTTGATTTCTCTTTGGACTCGTGTTCCCATCTTTAAAACTCCTAGCTCTTCATGCATCTGGTTTGGAGTCAGATAAAACAAAACAAAAAAACTCAAAGCTCTGCAGAATTTCCAAGGATACCACCACCTCTAGTTAAACTTCTGCGGCACACTTAAATTACGTTGATCAAAAAAAAGAGCAAAAGAAAGAATACATACTTCCTGCACTTTGAACTTCTTTCGGAAATAAATGTAATCAATGATCTTTAAAAATGTTCATGGTACACCGGTGTGCAGTGGCACACAGGTTGGAGAGCACTGATTTAGACAAACTAGAGAGTGTAATCAGACTGGTGAAAGGGCCAGACATTCCTGTGAGAGCTGACCCTGGAAGAAACAGGGTTTAGCTAGAAGGAAAGCAAGCTGAGAGCTGCTTTCAAACATGACAAGGGCTAGAGATGGAGCATTAGACTTGCTTGGAATTGTCACCAGGACCAAGAAGAAGCATAAGGGAAGACAGACATTTCCCATTGCTGGAGTGGGTTTTCCAGTTGTCTCCTTCTAGTGGATTTGCGCAGAGGCAGCAGACGGCAGCAGATGTCTGAGACAGAGGCAGGGGTGCAGTCAGCCAGGGTTAGCGGCGACGTGTCCACTGGGACTTCGGTGGTGATTCTTCAAAAGAAAGACACGAGTTTTCATTTCCCTCAAGCTGGATGTGAATATGGGGGGGTCCCTGCAAAAGTTTTACAGTGCACAAAAATCAAGAACGTAAAATCAGTGTGGGCAGAAACAAATGAAGCCCTTCCAGCAACACTGATAAGCCAAGCAAGTTGAAACTCGAGTAGGTGATTCAGAAAAGCTGTCAACTGTGTTTCTTAGTCTGTTGCAAAACGTTCGTCTGATGTAAGTTTCCCAGCTTCTTTCCTCTGCGTGCATCAAAAGAAGCATGCCGGCTTAGCTCCTGCCCACTTGAAGCCTTGATGGAAGGAAGTCACTGGGCATCCTGGGAGACCCTCTGACCCACCACCGACAGTCAGGACTTGTGGCCTTGGAGAAAACTGTGCCTGCAAATTTTGTCCAGATAATATTAATGACAATAATGCTACTAATTGTTAAGGGGTTGCGGTGTGCCAGGCACCTTACTAAATATATTTAGTATACTATCTCATGATATTATACTGTTATTCCTTATTCTCATCTTATGAAATAGCAACTATAGTCCTCATTTCCCCACGTAAGAACCAGAAATTCAGAATTTCACAAAGGCCAAGAAGAAACAAAAAGGGAGACAGATAATTCATATTGCTATAAGTGGGGGTAACCTGAGCCTGGGCTGCCACCACGGGGCTGTCAGCTCATCTCTGCTGCAGAGCCCGACCATGCCACCTCGCTGAGGGCCTCCTAGGCCAGCTCCGCTCTGTTCTTGGGCTCTTGACTCCCAAGAAGCCTCCAAGGAGGGAAGAACTTGTGAGTTAGAATCAGACAGGCCTGGGTTTAAAACCCAACTCACCACTTAGAGCTATATGACCTTGGGCAACTTACACTCTTTTTAGTCCCTGATTTTTTAATCTATAAAATGCCGACTTCTTTGGCATAGTGGACTCATATATTTTTTCCAGGGGTCGGGTTCTGAAATAGTAAAGCAAGCAAAAAACAAGGATAAAGTTAAGTGTGTCCTTGATACATCCCTCATGGGGGCCACTTTCTCCACTGGGGCTGTTGATGTGATGGAGGCAGACAAGGTCCCCTCTCTGATGGGGACATTAGCATTTGGTGACAGCGCACATTGGGTTGTATGCAGTATTAAGCACTATTTGTTTGTTTGTTTATTTATTTTTTGAGACAGAGTCTCACTCTGTCACCCTGGGTAGAGTGCTATGGCATCATAGCTCACAGCAACCTCGGACTTTTGGGGGCTTGGGCAATCCTCTTGCCTCAGTGTCCTGAGTAGCTGGGACTATAGGCACCTATCACAATCCCCCGGCTAGTTTTCTATTTTCAGTAGAGACAGGGTCTCATTCTTGCTCAGGTTGGTCTTGATCCCCTGAACTCAAGAGATCCACCCACCTCAGCTTCCTAGAGTGCGAGGATTACAGGCATGAGGCACCAAGCCCAGCTGTTAAGCATGATTGAAAGATCTGCATGGTGATAGGGAATGACAAGGACAGGCTTCTCCCAAGAGGTGGCATTTCAGCTGAGATCTGAGTAGCAAGGAGCTTTGTGCAAAGATGAGAGAGGAAAGAGCATCTGGCGAGGGAACAGCCAGGCCAAAGCTCCCGTGGAGAGAGGGGACCAGAGCAAATTGGCCTAAGGGAGGCCCGTCCAAGATGCGGCCAAGCAGTTAGGCCGGCATTAGATTGTTTAGGGTTTGTTTTCCAAGTGTACAGGGAGAGTTCCCAGGAAGCCCGCTTCATGATCTGAATTCCCTTTTTAAGCTCTCTCTGACAGCAGTGGGGAGAATGGATTCCAGTTAGTCAGGAGACCAGCCAGGAAGCTTTGCAGCCGTGCCGGTGTGAGATGCTAGAAGCTCAGACTCAGGGTGGGGGGGGCAGTGAGCAGACTCAGCTCATGCTTTGGGGGGACAGTGACAGGGATAACTGGAAGCAGAGTGTGGGAAAATGAGAAGAATCAAGAATAACTCAAAGATAACCTTATTTGCAACTAAGCCCGGCACAGCCAGCTTTTTCTCCACTGTTGATCATGTTTGTAGAGTCCAGCGTCATTATTCCAGGGCTGTGATGACCGTGTTCAACTAGAACTTGATTAGGACAGATCCTTGAGGCTCAGCGCCCCCAGCACAGTGGTTACAGTGCCAGCCACACACACCGAGGCTGGTGGGTTTGAATCCGGCATGGGCCAGCTCAACAACAATGACAACTGCAACAACAAAAAAATAGCTGGGCATTGTGGTGGACACCTGTAGTCCCAGCTACTTGGGAGGCTGAGGCAAGACCATCAGTGGAGCCCAAGAGTTTGAGGTTGCTGTGAGCTGTGATGTTACAGCACTCGACTGAGGGCAACATAGTAAGACTGTCTCAAAATAAATAACTAAATAAATAAATAAAAATAAAAAATAAAAATCCCCAGATCCTTGAGAAGGAATATTTTGGTGAGCTGAATTTCTGTTTTCATTATTGTTGGTTGAGAATTTTGTAGTTTTTTTTTTTTGGCCAGGGCTGGGTTTGAACCCACCACCTCTGGTATATGGGGCTAGCGCCCTACTCCTTGAGTCACAGGCACCGCCCAGTTTAATTTTGATAAATATGAATGTATTTGATTCCTACTCCTGCTGGAGTAACAGCAGAAAAAAGGGCCAATGAACCAAAAGCATCTTTTAAGATCTAAAGGTCATTATTCGGATTCTAAAATAGGGCTTCAAATATTGATGCTGGTTAAAAAAAAATAGTTTGTTTCAAATTGGATACTGATTCCAAGTTATAACCTAGAACTTTTTAAAAAAAAGAAATCATTATTGCTTACTTTCCCCCCAGCAAGCAAATTGTAGGGGAATTATGACATATTCTTGTGGTCTCCTGGTCCTCTGTTTCCAAGTTTTTCATCTTTTTCTGTTCTAGATGCATCTCCTTGAACATCCATAGAGTTCGTTTTCTCTTTTGGTTATCAAATCCCTGGTCAAAAAGTGCTTAAGTTAGACGAAGTGACTGATAATCATTTACGGTTGTTTCCTAGTGCTGTAACAAACAACCACAAACTAAGTGGCTAACCCAGCCCAGATTTATTGTCTGGAGGTCCTTTTCCAGCTTCTCGAGGCTGTCGGTCTTCCTAGACCCGTGACCTTTTCCTCTGCCTTCACGGCCAGCACTGTGTCCTCCAGGTATCTCTGTCACTGTCCCCCTAAAGCATGAGCTGAGTCTGCTCACCGCCCCTCACTCATGTCTTTCTCTCTCTGAGTGTGACCTCTGCTTTCAGAGTCACTCTGACCTCCTGCCTGCCTCCTTTAAAAAAAAACTTTTACTGGGGCATAATAGATGTCCATATCTTTGAGGTATTATGATGACTCGATACATTCATATAGCCCAATAAGGGTAATTAGAATATCCATCACCTTAAATATTTATCTTTTCTTTAAGCTAGGAGAATGCGAATTAATTGATTAATGGTAACTGTAGTCACCTTGTTGAGCTATCAAACACTAGGTCTTCTTTCTTCTCAGTGTGTGTTTGTACCCATTCATCAGCCTCTCCTCATCCCCTTCTCCTCCCCACCCTTCCTGGCCTCTGGTAACCACCAACCTGCTCTCTGTCTTCACGAGATCCCCCTTCATTGCTCCCATAGATGAGTAAGAACACATGGTACTTGTCTTTCCTTGTGTGGCCTATTTCGCTTCCTATAATGACCTCCAGTTCCATCCCTGTTGCTGTCAATGACAGGATTTCATTCTTTTTTAATCTGTGTGCTTTGTTGTTACATTGTGCCTACCTGGGTACAGACAGTACTGAATTACAAACATCTGACTTATGAATGAAGGCTATTACAGTAAGTCCCTGCGTTACAAGCATTTGAATGGCCAACAACTCACATGTATGAATGGAGGCTATTACAGGCAAGAGGTAAAAGTACCTGTTCCAACTTACGTATACATTCAACTTAAGAATAAACTTACAGACCCTATCTCGTTTGTAACCCAGGGACTGCCTGTAGTTTAGAATTGTCCTCTCATTTCAAGATCCTTAATTTCATCACATTTGCCAAGTCCCTTTTGCCCTTTTCAGTGTAAGGTGGCATATTCACAGATTCCAGGGATTAGGATGTGGAATCTTTTTGGTGGTGGCGTGGGGCTTGGACATTACTCTGTCTGCTCTAGCTGTTGTCCGTTTTCTGTAGATTTGGTAACAGAGGATCTAATCAGGATTCGCATCCTATGTGTGCTAAGCCAGTATTCCAAAGTAGTATACTAGAGTTTCCCATAAATGATCGAAATGATGAAAATAGTGATTGGTACTGCAGGCCTGCCCATTACTATACCATGTTCCAGAACATATATACGAGGTCCTGGTTTGGGCTAGTAAATCTTAATCTCTGAACCCAACTTGGGTTTCCATATCAGACTCATCAGAGGCCCTGTGTGTAATCTGCAATCTCAGTAGACTCGGGGGGCCACATGGACTTAAACCAGGACCAGCCAGGGTTTCGGGGTGTCCAGCAGGGCTCTTTGGATGGTTTTATACAGAGAACTGGAAGTCAGATTAAGAGCCAGAATAGTGATTGAATTACAACCCGGGAGCTGGTGGGGTGTGTGTATGCGTGTGTGAGCTGAACCACTCAAGACCTTCGGTCAAGACAGAGCAGCCCCCCATTCATTTCCTGAGGAATTTGGATAAATGTCTTACCACTAGAAATAAACTTTCTGCGTCTAGGCTGATGAAGGCCAGCCCCTCAGCTGTGCATCCTCAGGCAAAGAACCCAGAAAAAGAGGCCCCTGCCATGTTGGCATGTTTGGGATGTGTGTGTTTGTGTGGTGTGTGGCTCGATCATATTTTAGGGATTAAAAAAAAAAAAATCTCTGTACACTTTAGATAAGAATTGCCCAGTGGTTAGTTATTTGGGCCAAAGTCTCTCCTCTCTTTTTCTTAATCAAATCAAATATAGATTAACCCGGCTCGGCGCCTGTGGCTCAACCTGAGCTGGCGGGTTCAAATCCAGCCTGGGCCCGCCAAACAACAATGCCAGCAGCAACCAAAAAATGGCCGGGCGTTGTGGCAGGTGTCTGTAGTCCCAGCTACTTGGGAGGCAGAGGTAGGAGACTCTCTTGAGCCCAGGAATTGGAAGTTGCTGTGAGCTGTGTTGCCACAGCACTTCATCCAGGGTGACAGCTTGAGGCTCTGTCTCAAAAAAAAAAAAATATATATATATATAGATTAACCCTAAAAGTAGGGAAGAGGCAATTAGCTGGAAAACTCTACAGCCAGCTCTCAACTTGGGGATGTACGTTTTAGAAAAACCCAATACCCTAGTCTCTTTCACCCGTAGGCATCTCAAGTTCTCTACCTGAATTGCAGCTTTTCTGTTTTTCCAAGATGATGAGGGTGTCAGCTCTTTAAGAACTGCTGGTCCCCTACCCTCAGTGTATAAATAAATCACTCACAGGTTTATTTTTTTTTTTTTAATGAGTTGTGTATGTTTATAACCGAGGTTGCAGAGCAGCGATCCTGGCCTTTTTTTTTTTGAGACAGAGCCTCAAGCTGTCACCCTGGATAGAGTGCTGTGGCATCACAGCTCACAGCAACCTCCAATTCCTGGGCTCAAGCGAGTCTCCTGCCTCTGCCTCCCAAGTCACTGGGACCACAGGCACCCGCCACAACACCCGGCCATTTTTTGGTTGCAGCCGTCATTGTTGTTTGGCGGGCCCAGGGGCTGGATTCGAACCTGCCAGCTCAGGTGTACGTGGCTGGCGCCTTAGCCCGTTGAGCCACAGGCGCCGAGCCGATCCTGGCCTTCTTGAGGGTAGGAACTGGAAGGAGAGACCAAAGCCATTTTGAGTTACAGAGCATGAGCTACTGAAGTTGTGTTCTTTGATATCTGTGTGACAAAGGGGAACCCTGTGAAAGAGGACAGGACCCAGGAGAGCGCACACTCCAGCATTTGTCAATGGGAAGAATCCCAGCATTGTGTGGGCCCCAGCAGGGAAGATAGGAGGCCGGTGGCTGGCTCAGTGGTGAAGCTCACGGCAGTGTGGTCCAGGAGGAAGGACACGCCCAGGAGTTAGAATCCTGCATTCTAGATCTGCTGGCGTGTGTGTCCTCTGGACCTCAGTTTCTCACCTTTGGAACGAGAGACTCCGATGAGGGGCTAGGCCTGCGTGCTCATGGGTGGAGTCAGAAGACCAACTCTGAACTCACTTTATTTTTTAAATTTAATTTTTATTAAATCACAACTGTATACGTTTATGGGGTACAATGTGATGATTTGATATGCAAAGTGGGATGCGTAAATCAAACCGATTAACATAACCATCACCTTAATTTATTTCTTGTGGCAAGACATTTACAATGTACTCAGAGTTGTTTTGCAATGTTCCCTTGCGTTGTGCACATTAGGTGAGATCCCGCCTACTACCCTCCCTCCACTCACCCTTTCCCCCTCCTCTCCCCTACCCTCCTCTCTACTCCTTCTTTCTGGCCTGTATTTGTGTTGTGTGACTGGTATGATTGTGTTAAGCACACCACCATCCATCACTGGTGAGAAACAAGCTGTTCTACTCTGGAAAATGAGAACTACTTATACAGATTTAGAACACAAAACACTTGAAGATGTAAGCCAATTTCCCCTTGATTCATGAAGCATTTCAGGGGTTGATGGTGGCTCTGGTCTATGTGTGAGTGAAAATCCACAAAGCAAGTTACTCTATTCATTAAGCCTTTTCCTTTCATTAGTTACAGAACTTAGACCTGGAAGGAATCTGTATCGCCCTTGATCCCCTCCTGCACTCTGATCCCATTCACCATCTTCATCCACTGGAGATATGTTCACCTTGGCCGTGGCCTGCACTGTCATTGGCGCTGAAGGAAGAGCAGCAGATGATCAGCTGAATATCCTTTTCTTTCTTTCATCTTTGTGGGAAAGATAGAAAATAAATGGACAAATCATTCCAGATGACTGCAAGAGCCACAATAAAAAAATCATAGCAACATGCTTACAAATCAGGAATCCTGGGTGAGTTGTCTAGACTGGAGGGCAGAGAAGGCCCCTCTGGGTGGGTGCTGTTCAGCTGTGGTTCTCAATGGAGTCCCAGCCTATCTCAGAACTCACTTGAGGAAGAACCTTCAATACTGACACGAAATGTCTTGCTCTAATCTATGGAATGTTGGGATTTTTCTAGGTCTGGATGATGAGAAGGAGCCAATCATGTGGATATCTGGGCAAGAATCTTCCAGGCAGAGGAAACAGCAAATGCAAGGGGCCCAGAGGTGAGAATAGCCAAGAGATAAAATCTTCTATGAGCTGAGTTGGGCATGTAATGAGATCAGAGAGCTTAGTGGAGCCCTGTGACTCTGGTAAGGAGTTTGGTTTGTGTTTGCCATGCAGGTGGAAGGTGCTCAAGGGCAGTGAACAGGATAGTCACATGATCCATTATGTTTTTAAAAGTTTGCTCTGGCTGTTGGGTGGAGAATGTGTTGGTTTCTCTATCGGAAGCTGGCAGGACAGTGAAGGTGGGGATGATAGTGGCAGGGACAGGGGAACACAAATGGAGATGGAGAAAAATGAAAGGATCGAGAGCATATGTCAGTCGCAGTGGCAATAAGACATGCTTATGGCAAGACAAGGAAAAGGAGAAGTGAAGAAAGTCCCCAGCTACTATGACAGGGGATGAACAGGGGCATTAGCAGGGAATAACGCGTTTAGTTTTCCATCTTAGGCTTCGGTTATCTGCTAGACCCATATTCCTCAAAACATTACGTGATTTAGGCTACCATTTGCTCCTACTTGTCTGAATTAAATAAGGCTTCCCATGTCATGCTCTAGAAACTCAAGGTCCTGCCTCTGATTCCTGAACAAATGACCAGTCATTCTCTAGTGGTAACAATGAGAATTGTTGGGAAGATGCTCTAATTTCTCATTTTGAGGTGCCCTGCCTGGCCTCTAGCTGTGACTGGCTTTTCCATTCCTTTATAGACATCCGCACAGCACCTGCCTAGCAGATGCAAGAGGCAGTGGGCCCAACGAGCTCCAGAGGGTCACACCCCAACACGTGCCCTTCAGTCCACTTGACCTGAGTGGTCAGCCTTTGGGATGGTCCCAAAGAAAAAGGTTGGATGGTCCCAGAAAAAGACCACATGGGGTGAGATGTTACTTGGAGAAACTCACAGTGAAAGGACACAGGCCAGCAGTTGTCTGTGCATCAGGAGACAGGAGGGGATGAGGAGCCTCTGGGAATCTGATGAAAAGAGCCCAGCGGACAGGCTTAGAGAACATAGTGGGTGGGCTCATTTCCCCAGGCCCTGAGGATCTGGAGAACAGATGTGTTCTAGCTTGAGTTGATGGAAGATACAGGAAGAGCTACACAGAGACATGGGCTTCCCAGACAAGTAGGTAGAAACAGAAGGTGGCTGACATGGGAGCAGGGGGTTATGAACAGCTAAACAAAGAGAGTACCCCCTAAAGCAGGCTGCAAGGCCAGGGCTCTGGAGGCTCAAGACCTGCTATCACTAACATTCCCGGAAGCATCACAGGTCTGGATTTAGTTTCTTTCTTTCTTTTTTTTTTTTACATTAGTGCAATCAAGGGGTACAATGTGCAGGTTTCATATATAATTTGAAATGTTTTCATCAGACTGTTTAACATAGCCTTCATGGCATTTTCTTAGTTATTGTATGAAGACATTTGTATACTGCATTTAGTAAGTTCCGCCTGTACCCTTCTAAGATGCACTGTAGGTGTGGCCCCACCAATT